>JAJONQ010042121.1:0-26430 GCA_036250385.1 Solanum microdontum
TGGAAGTATTACCTAAGATCGGTGTTATTTCTTTACCAAAATCCTGGTATCACTCATCTCATATAAAAAGTGGGATTGATATAATCCCTAGCTTTGAATCAAATGACACCTAAGAAATTATAAGAGTGACGAAGAAAGGAAAAAGACTGAGCAAGTGCATATTTAAATTAACGAATGAACCTGTTCCATAGCACTATCAAGAAGACGCAAAATGACTTCTCGCTTCTCTCTGGTAAGACGAGGCCTTAGCCTAGCTAGTATCTTCAGATCACGAAACCTCAAATGATGCCTAGGTATTCGTGGTTGTCTATTAGAGGAAGCTAGAGATTTAGGCCGCACGACCAGGCTTTTGAAATTCTCCACATCACCTATTGGCAATCGATGAGCATCTATTAAGTCAGTGTCAGATGTTGCTGCAGAAAAAACCTGTTTCTCGAAATTGAAGATTTAGTAATAGAACCATGTTGCTGTTGATACTCAGAAAACAATACAAATACTTTGCTCTGGGGTTCACTTAACCCAGGCATCTCTGAAATGATAGCCTGCTATGGCCTGGATTGAAGGGAAATTTTTTTTTTACGATGGATGCATTGGTACATCCACATACCCTACTGCCTATTTTGTCCCTGCATTGTTGTTACTTCCATGATCATCATTTTAGGGAGAAGAGGAAGATGAGTATATATAAATGAACTCTAACCAAGTAATCTTTTTTAAAAATAACATATTTGGCCTCAAAAAAGTCATTGCGTCTAAAAGATATAACAAAAAGTACATAATTGGAACTCCATTGTATTGGATATATATTTTTCTATTTGACTATAAATAATGGAACTCTTAAGTTTCTTTTTTTTTCCAATTGATTTTGGCCTAGTATGAAAATAAATAGTTAAACTACTTGCTTCTTAAAGGCAATGACGACTTGTTCCAACTATTTATGGACCTCGTCCATCAGGGGTTCAATATATTAGGTAACTTCTTTACTAGGTTAAGAAAGCAGGTAAAGTTACAAACTTAAAAAGTATATGTACCAATCAAATTCTTATAGAATCTTAAGAGTTGATGGTATTTTCTCTATTTTCTCTAGGTGGAAAGATATGACATGTCAGCTTAGAGTTTATGAACCTTAATACTAAATAGAATTAGGATGTGACATATATTGTTCATTCCATACCAATGATTCTTCTTCCTTATTATATGTAGGATCTAAATTACCTTATAAGGGAAGGGATATATTATCACTGCAACTCTACAGGTATTGCATTATTTCCTATTTGGCTAAAGATATGACACATGAGCCTTGAAGTAAATGATATTCCACGTACATGTGCTGCCTTTGGTCGCCAATGGTAACCTACTTTAAGAATGGCTGGTAAAATGATAAGACCGTTACAAAAAATATTCCAGCTATATCACTAATTGTCTCAAATTAGTAATAATATCCCAGATGGATAGGAAAAGAAATGATAGCACTAAGTTCTCAAGGCAGACAGATAATACTTGTTTAAACAAGAGTATATGATACTCATGACAAAGGTGACTATACTTTTTGTCAGGAAGAGGAGACAACTACCAATTGCTAATACTCTTCTGAGAAAACAGATTGGAAAACAGATTCTATTTCAAGGCAATGAGAAGTGATTGGTAACTGAAATTTAAATGATCATTCCCTCTCTTTGATCCAACAAGTAAATTTTGCAAAGAAGGAAAGGTAATCCAATTCCATAACTAAACCTGAGATCAACAGATTGGAAACAGTTAAAAAAAATCATGAACTTTCTTTTTTCGTATTTCTAGAAACTCAAAATTTTGGTAAAAAGGAAAAATATACATACCCTTAAATTTAGATATATTTTCTTGTTAGCTAATTGGTGCAAGTTGGCCCGTATGTAAATGATGTTGATTCCTTGTTAGAATCCATTTGTTCAATTCACCATTGTTTATCAAAAAAACCCAAGCCATACAGAATTAGAGAGGAGTAAAACTGAAACACTCCTTTCTAATGGTGTTTGATTGAATTTTAGGAGAACTAAAAATAATAATTTTTTTTAAAAAATAACTAATGCCCTGTAAAATGTACAACTCAGCCTAAAAAAAAAATTTGAACTGAATTTCTATGTAGATTCTCCATTAGCTCTTCTAGTTGTAGCATAAAAAAGTTCAGATACTCTCTAATCATGAAGTAGACAAAGTAGGTTAAATTACATCTTTCATGTGTCTTCTTCAGAATAATTTAATTCCAAGTCCAATTGCCAAGATCGTCGAAAAGATGAGATCCTAAAATGTTTATTATTTTCCAAGCCAGACAGATGAAAACCTGTTTCCACATGAATCTACCCATATCCGATCATGAGAGAGACAACTTTCCTTTTATTCTAGGAAGAGGAAAGTATAAAAAAAATAGTCTACCTAACAATATTGTATGAGACTAGTATGAGTCAACTGAGTATTCAACAGAGAGAGAAGTGACATATTTCACAAAAACTTAATACTAGCTGTGGATCCCGAATGAAGCTAGGCATACATCTTTATCACTAAAGGGTTTTTTTGTTTAAAGATAAATGATTTATAATGTAATTTTCCTTTTTCTATAAGGTAAGATAAACACATTGCTTGAATTGTAATGCAAAGATTAGTAATGTATGGGTTCTAATGCATGAATTATTTGGATATTTGATTTGATGTATTAAAAGTTACTATTCATTCTAAAAAAGTTTACTCTAAACCAACATAATGTATGTTTACATTAAATATGTTTACTTGTTAACCAAAATAAAAATTTCTTTACTATCATGAGTGTCACTTTATCTTTAGTTTCTTTGTCCATGTATTACTTGCCCTTTTATTATTTCACATTCTATACTATATAAAAATAAGTGAACAGAAAAAGTTTTTTCTACAATACATGACAATTATTTCTCAACGGTTGTTTTCTCTCTGGATTGAGACTCACGCTCCGTCCCATGGGGACACCAGTAGACCCGGCACAGTGTGACTGGTAGATAAAAATATTGATACTACTATGGCGACCTTAGCTGTGAAGGAAATTCCACAGAAATCTAACATTCTAAAGCAATTCAATTTCCCGCTAAGTGCTATCCAAAACCTATTACCATCAATTTGGGAATCCATAAGTGAAAGCCCATTATGATACTCACAATGGCATGCTGATAATCATTTTAAATCAAGCGATTACTATATGGTTACTACTGAAGAGTGAAACTAACACTGGTGGGTAAATTCATGAGCACTAAGCCATAGATTGAAAAGATATGCTCAAAATTTATCAGAGGTAAAGTTAAGATTCGAGTTTACCATTTTAGCATTATGTTTTTAGATTTTTCCAATGAGGAATATTTAAAATATGTTTGGTATAAGTGATCTGTTGAAATAGAGGGTCAAGGATGGATGATGACAAGAAATATGCGGATAAAATGATCAGATACGAACAAATGGTTTAAACAAAGATTGCTCCATGGCTTAAGCGTGCTTAGCACACCTTTGATAACGCTACTTGTAATTCTGAGCCCGTAAGATATTATTGGATACTCTATTCATCCTTTTCCATATCATTTTGCTAGGTGTCCAGTTGTTGCACCATGTGTATTTAGAACTTGTGTACCCAATATCAACCATGCCACAATAGTCCATATATTCAGAGAAGTCAAAACTATCATTTTGTCCTTTAAAATATGTAGCTTTCCTTTCTTTTTCCATAGAGTCCACCATATACAGACTGTGATAGTCTTCCACCAGTATTCACTTTTCCCTCTGTTGCCAATTCTTGTCCAGCTATTAAAGAGCTCCATGGTTGTCTTTGGCCTCACCCAACTAACCCCTAGTATACACAAAAACATATTCCACAATTTTGAAGTTGTTTTACTGTGAATGAACAAATAATTATTTACTTCTGCTTTCTGCTCACATATAAGCGTCTTGAGAAAAACATCATCCCTTTTTTTTGTAATGCCTCATAGGTAAGGCAAACTTTTCTTATGACCAACCACGCAAAACATGATACTTTTAATGGGCTTCTTGTCTTCCATACTAGCTTCCAAGGCCACTTGTTAGTCACTGACTGATTAACATTCATCCTTGAGTGGCAAGATTTAACTGTGAACATTCCATTGATATGTAGCTTCCAAATTGGTTTATCCTTTCTTTAAGATATGGCTGGTGGGGTGTTTAGCACCTCAAGTAGCCTGGCCACATCCTAGTATTTTAGAGCCCTCATGAACACTAAGTTCCACCATTGTTGGCTCCATAGTTGAGAAACAGTACCAAATCTTTGTAAGCTCAGGGTGTCGAGGTTTGGGAATAAGTTCCTCAGGCTATCATCCCCTTTCCTGATTTCATTCCAGAAATCTGATTTCATACCATTGCCCACATTAGTATTGATAATGTTATTGAACTGTGCCAACAACTTTCTAATGGTCTTCCACAGACAACTAATTGGAACGTCGTCTAACTACATATGATTTCGGGTACACCTCTTAATTATCTTGTTAATCTAATGACTTAGCCACACTTCATTGTTGTCATCTAAAAGCTAGAATGTCATACTTGTACCACTCACACTTGTAAAAAGTGACACCTTAATTTCTTACCCACTCTATGTCAAATCTACCATATTAGATCACTAACTAACATCATCACCCTGATGTTTCTATTTTTTCTTACCACCGCTCTCATTTTATTACTAAACCCGGATATCAATATGATTGCTCGCTTACTATACTAACTTACAACTACTAGATGCAAATTAAGAAACACTTCCACTAAATCTCACGACAGTGGTCAATATTTATCTCTCTGTCTGCATACTTACGAATTATCGTTACATTCAATTTCACGACTTAAGTAATATTTTCTCATTCACTATAAATCATTGCCTAATAGTTCTATAACCCTTTGAATATTATGGGCTTACCCTTAAACATCATATGCCTAGCTTAGAGCTATCACCTCATGAATACTCCTACTCTTCTATTTAACACCGACACTTGGTCATTACTAAAACAATGACACAACATCGTAACCTCCTTTCTAGTTAAAGTATACTCTAACTCATCCTAACTAGTAACTCTTGCTCTACCTCATATCATGCAACCTAGACAAACTCATCACTTCTTAGTCTACCCATAGTGAAAAACTCCTCATTAATAACTTACTAGATGCATAACTATAATAACATAGCTTGTCTCATCACTATCTCCCTTTCTTAGATTACCGAACCTCTGCATCCATTCATCTCATTTAAGGGCACCTTACTGCTAGTGCCCCTAATCTCGTAACTCATACTATGTTATTAGGTGAAAATACTACCCAAGTTGTAAAACACACTTCTTCATAAGGATCTCAGTTGAAACAAGGTTTAGAGAAGAGAGTATATCTCGCTTTTAGCTTGAACGCACGATTCATATGAACATGAGTGCATTCTTTCGAAACACAACACTTAAATCACTCATGGGCTTCTCTCAAGCCACTCTATCGTCACACAATTTTCTCAAGATTTTTGTTGATAGTAACTTATCGATAAGGAACAAACTTTGATTTTCAACTACCTTGAGTATCAGGGGTAGTAGAATGAATGTGAGAAACACATGAGTTTTGTAAAAGGTCCTTATGACACAACTTTATTGCAAGATTTAGAGTATGAAAGAAGGGGAAACTTTTCCTAATTGTCTATAGTCCCCCATTTATAGAAGTGGGGCCCTCACAACAATAAATAAGATACTACTGACACAAATTCATAGACAACCTAGGAAACTTGAACTCTCTGCTTTAATATCAAGTTTATTACAACCCGAGCCTACACGCTCGACATGGACGGCACTCGAGAACCATTGCTGGCCCTCAAGCGAACCCTCATCCTAGTTGACTACAAGCGGAAGACTAACTCAAGCATACATAAGCATCAAATTGGAAGAGCTACTTAAAAACAATTTACTCAATGTCAAAACTGGACTAGATATATTTAGTATGAAACATAATTTTTAAATGAAATATCTGAAACTGAAAGAGTCTCCAAAACTGTCTATCTATGAAGCCTCTACTATTAAGGAAGGATGACGGGACAAGACCCACGACACCTCAAAACTTCTAATTGAAAAGTAACTGTGAAGTCCTTTGGAATACAAGGAGGCTCACCAAAGCTAACTGGAGTGTAGAATCATCTCAACGAAGTGCCTATTGATAATCATGAACACCTATATTCTACATCATAAAAGGATGTAGGTCGAACGGCATCATTACATGAAATGTACGAGTATGTAATATGCCTGAGTAAATAAATAACTGAATTGAATGACTGAAAGCAACTCAACTGAATCAATACATGAACATGAAGTGAAAATCATTTAAGATTTGTAGTATAATATACAATGAAAGCAATATGAAAATAATATACTTTACTTGTGGGGAGTTTCTCTAATCAACAACCATTACCATGAGCCTGACAATGATACAACGTATTACCTAACGTTTCAAGGGCCCATCCTATACCTTGTCGGGGGTATAGAATAATTTCGTGACTATGGATCCAACTGTATTCCTTCTCAGAGGTAGTGAAGAGTCGCATGAAGAATAAATGTTATTCTATCCTACGCTGGCTACATTATTTTATGGGACTTCTGAGTTATAAAAGACTCTCACCCAACTCGATACTCGATACTACTCCCAAAATAATAAATATAACTTTGTGCTCAGTTCACCTATTACAAAGAATGATCTCTTACATTACTTGAAATACTTTTCAAAACATGAAACGTGTTTACCTTCTTGAAAACATGCACTTGTGAACTTATTTTTCAAGTCCAATAATTAACATAGGTACATATGTATATGAATACATATACAAATAAAATAACATTAGAAACTCTTAAGTCTTGATGAAATAGAACGTTTAAACTTTTTTCTCAAAACTCAGTCTGAAACACAATGATTGGCTTTCGAAGACTCTCAAGATTTATAACTTAGCTCGCAGGGTTCATGTAGAATTATGGACATGAACGGATCAACATAAGGACCTCAATAACCATATAGAAACTCATGTATAGAACTCTATCTCAAAACTTATCTTTACTTCCTAAAAAAACACAGTTTAAAACACAAGTGTTGGCTTTAAAAAGCTTTGCAAAATTTATAACTTAATTCATAAGGTTCATGTGGAATTATGGACATGAACAACTCAACTCAAGAATGTTAATGTATAACTTATAGCAATTCAATAATTAGGTGTAGAATTTCAAAAAGAAATAGGAACTCGAAAACTCAAAATTCACTCATCTCAATAATACTCAAATCTAGGGGAAAATCCTAGATTATTCTTTTACTTATTTGAAAGTAGATGTAAGGCATGAGGATGAACTAGTCCAACGCTATGATAGACTTACATACCCGGAAGAATAAGGTTCTTGAAGAATCTTGAAGAATAACTTGATTAGAAGCCCTGAAACCCTAGCTTGACGGATAAAAATCAAGAAAACCTTTCTTGAGATTTCTTGAACTAGTTTCTTGAAACTCTATGTCCAAGAATTATAATTTTCATAAGTGATTCATAATTGTATGGAGGAATTTCAGTTGGAAAGAATGAAATTCTTGGAGAAGGACTTACATTGAAGAAGAATCTTGAAAAAAAATAAAAGAATCTTGAATGGAGTCTTCTACTTTGATTTTTTTTCTTGGGGTATTGCCCTAGGGTTGAGGAGAAAAGAGAATGATTGATTAAAAGATGAAAGTCTGATTGTTTGAGCCTTTAATTAGTCAAGAAAATCATCAAGGGTTTTCTCAGAGATAAAAAGATAAAAACGACCTTTTTAATGTTTTTCGGTCAGCTAATTCGTCACAACACTGTACCAGGTTGCTAAAATGGTCATAAATTCTTACTCAAAATTTGGATTGACACAAAATTGGTGGAGTTGGAAAGAGAATTCAAATACCATAAATTTGATAGGTTATGGGCCACGTAACTCTTTATATTCTAAGAGATATGGTCGTTTGAAGTTAACCTAAGTAGAATATTACATCAAAACCTAATCGGTAAGGAAGCTTTCAACTCAACTTTGTGCTAGGAGATTCTAATGACCTTAATTGATATCCAAAATAATTCCCACACTAAAGAATTTACCTCAACACCTAAGAAAAATTAATAGTCACTCAGTACGACCTTATATTCAATTCAAGAATTGTTTGGGCTTAACTTAGAAATTTTCAGAATGTTACAAAAGTTAAAGTGTATTTTTATTTATCAATTACTATGTTAAAGTTCAGAGATTAGAATACCTTTTGTAAAGTTAAATGGTTTCATTCCTTTAATTCTTTACATTCAGTTGAGTTTATATTATACCTATTACAGTCCTTCCTTTAAGTTATTTCACCTCGACTATATTATATATTTATGCATTCAATGTACAAATGCCATTCCACCTACATCTTTTATGATGCACTTAAAAATGTTTAGGATCATCAACACGTGTTTTGTTGAGATCACTTTGCGCATGAGATAACTTTGATGAGTCTCCTTGCTTTCCAGAGGATTTCACATTTATTTTCTGTTATTGTTAAGTTGTCGTCGATCTTATCTCAACATCTATCCTAGTATTAGCGGCTTCATAGACAATCGGATTTGATGACTCTCTTAGTATGTTACTTTCTATTTTGAGACCTTCAAAACTATTACTTACACTTTATTAAGTATTTCCATATATTTATTGGAGTTGAGTTTAATTGAGACTACTCTGTTTAATTATGTATTTAAAGCTTCCTTATGCTTAAGTAATTTTTGCGCTAAGTTGTAATCCAGGCCAAGGGTTCTCTTGGATATAAAAAATGGTGCTAGAGTTTCGGCCACTTCTAGGGTGTAGGATCGAGGCGTGACAAACTTGGTATCAAAGCACAGAGTTCAAAAGTCCTAGGATGTTTATGAAGTTTAGCATGTAGAGTCCTTATAGGTGTGAAGTACACATAGCTATAATTAGTAGGCTATGACATTTAGGAACATTTAATTTTCTTCTTCTTCCTGTTCTTTTGATAGAGTTCAAATCTATAAAATTTTCTCATAACTCATGCGTTGTAGTGTTTGAGGATACTTTCTTCGGGTGCTTTCCCCGAGAACTAAGGGAAGTTAAAATGAGAGAGTTCTTGAATCTAAAACAGGAAATAGTGAGTGTGTAGGAGTACAATCTCAAGTTTACTCAAATATTCTTCTATGCACCACAGATGGTGGCGCACATGAGTAGCTGGATGCGTTTATTTATGTCCAGGCTATCCCTCCTAACAAACTAGGAAGGTAAGGCATCTATGTTGATAGGGTAAATGCACATAGCTAGACTCATGATTCATGTGCAGCAGGTTGAGGAGGATAACTAAAGAATAGAGAGGATTTTCTTAACAAGAGAGCCAAGATAGCAAGTAGTGAGACTGGCCAACAAAACACCAGGAATGGGCATCAATCATCTTTTCAACAGAGGTCCTCTAGACCGCTCTATATTTAGCTAGTGAATCCGGACCAAGAACCAAGAATGATCGCAGGAATGAGAGTTCTTTGATTTGCAGAGATTAGGGTACTCAAACTCAAGGTAGTGTGGCACAGGGGTTTCGGTGCTCACTTTGTGTTAGGTGTCGTAGGACCCATCTAATAGAGTGTCGTGATAGCTCTAATGGATTTTTCAAGTGTTGTCAGATTGGTCATTTCATGAGAGAACGTCCTAAGAACAGGCAGCATAATGGGGGCAATAGAGCCCAATATTCTTTAACAGCTCTAGCAGATAGAAATACCTAGAGAGGAGATACTTCAGGAACAGGTTGAGGTACGCATTGTCTGTATGCTATAACTAGTCGCCAGGATCAGGAGAACTCACCAGATGTTGTAACTGTTAAGCCTAACGTGTTTACTTTTTATGTTTTTGCCTTACTTGATATAAGGCGAGTTTGTGTTTTGTCAATACTTATGTAGCCACGAGGTTCGACATTTCACCCGAACAACTTCATGAGCCCTTCAGTGTTTCCTTACCTGTTGGTGAGTGTATTCTAGAAAAAAGAGTCTATCCTTATTGTACTATGTCTATCAATCACAAGGACACCATGGATGGCTAATTTGAGCTAGATATGGTGGACTTTGATGTTATTCTAAGTTAGGACTGACTTTACGCTTGTTATGCCTCAGTTGATTGCAGAACTTGAGTAGTCAAGCTTTATTTTCCTAGTGTGCCAGTTTTAGAGTGGAGAATCAATTCAGCAGTGCCTAAAGGTATTTTATTTCATACCTTAAGGCGAAAAAGTTTGTTTGTAAGGGATGTATCTATCACTTAATTCAAGTTAATGACTCTAGTGTTGAGACACCGCCTATTTAGCCAGTTCCAATTGTGAGTAAGTTTCCAGAGGTATTTCCATATGATATTCTCGGAGTCCCTCCTGAGAGAGAAATAATCTTCAGAATAGATATTATACTAGATACTCAACCCATCTCTATTTCGCCATATAGAATGGCTCCAGTTGAGTTAAAAGAGCAATTAAGAGAACTTCTTGATAAAGGTTTCATCCGACCAAGTGTCTAACCTTGGGGCGCTCTAGTCTTATTAGTGAGAAATAAAGATGGTTCCCTTAGGATGTGAATTGATTACTACAAATTTAACAAGGTCACCTTAAAGAATAAGTAACCCTTTCAAAGAATTGATGACCTTTTTGACAAACTGCAGGGCGCCACTTGTTTTTTTAAGATACACCTCAGATAAGACTTCATTATTTGAGATTGACATCCTGCGGACAACATTCAGGACCCATTATGGTAATTACGAGTTCCTCGTTATATCCTTGAGTTTGACTAACTCTCCTGCAGCATTCATGGATCATATGACTAGAGTATTTAAGCAGTATCTCGACATGTTTGTTATTGTATTCATTGATGACACATTGATATATTTTAAGAATGAGAAGGACAATACTAGTCATATAAAAATCGTCCGCCAAACTCTAAAGGATCAAGAGTTGTATTCCAAGTTTTCTAACTGTTAGTTCTTGCTTGAATCCATGATGTTCTTATGCGAAATTGTGTCTTGCGAAGGAATTCAAGTTGAAACTGAAAAGATTGAAGTAGTGCAGAGTTGGCCAGACCCACGTCTCAAATGGATGTAAGGAGTTTTTTGGGATTGGTTGGTTACGACAGAAGGTTCATCAAGGGTTTTTCATCTATTTCGTTCCCATTTACTAAGTTGATTGAGAAAATAATTAAGTTTCAGTAGTTTGAAGCTTGTGAGAAAAGCTTTCACTATTTGAAAATCTGGTTAACCACTGCTCCATTGTTGGCCATACCAAAGGGTACATAGGGTTTTGTTGTTTATTGTGATGCGTCTAAAGTTGGACTTGGTTGTGTATTGATGCAGAATGGTAAGGGTTATAACCTATGCATCTACACAACATATGATTCACGAAAAGAATTACCAACCTCATGATCTTCAGTGGGCAGTAGTAGGTTTTGCTTTCATAATATGACATCACTATATCTAGGGTGTTCATGTGGATGTGTTCACCAACCGCAAGAGTCTCCATTATGTTTTCAGTCAAAAGGAGTTAAATCTTCGACAATGAAGATGGCTATAACTACTCCAAGATTATAATATGAGTATTCTATTCCATCCAGGTAAGAATAATATTATAGCTGATGCCTTCGATAGGTTATTTATGGAGAGTACTTCTCATGTGGAGAAAGGTAAGAAACAATTGGTTAAGAAGGTTCATCGACTTGCATGTTTGAGAGTCTATTTTTTAGATTCTATGAAGGCAGAGTGATTGTGATGAACCGGGCTGAATCCTTATTAGTGTCAGAAGTGAAGGAGAAGTAGAACAAGGATCCTATTTTACTTGAGTTGAAGGCAAATGTGCAGAAGTAAAAAGTGATGGTATTTTTACAAGGGGGATATGGTGTGTTGAGGTATGAAGATAAGTTGTGTGTTCTAATAGTTGCTGTACTCCAGAGAGAATAATGAAAGAAGCCCATTGTTCTCGATATTCGATTCCTCTAGGTGCCACAAAGATGTACCATAACTTGAGAGAAGTCTATTGGTGGAGTAGCATGAAGAGGTACATTGTAGAGTTTATTGCTAAGTGCCCAAACTGCCAGCAAGTCAAGGTTTAGAATCAAAGGACATGTAGTGTAGCTTAGAATATACCCCTTCTAAAATGGAAGTGGGAGATGATTAATATTGATTTTATTACTAGTTTACCGCGATCTTGGAGACAACATGATTCCATTTGGGTGATTGTGGATCGAATGACTAAATTAGCCTATTTCATACAAGTAAGGTCTACCAATACAACAGAAGAGTATGCAAATTTATACATTCGTGAGATAGTTTCACTGCATGGAATTGCCTTGTCCATTTCATATAGAGGTGCTCAGCTTACCCCCATAGTTTTGGAAGTCATTTAAGAAAGGTATGGGATGGAATGTGAACTCTAGTACTGCTTTTCATCCTTAAACCGATGGTCAAGCAGAGAGCACAATTCAGACCTTAGAGGACATGTGATGAGCTTGTGTTTTGGATTTCAAAGGTAATTGGGATGAGTCTTGACTCTTATTGAGTTTGCATAAAATAATCGTTACGATTCCAACATTCAGATTGTTCCATATGAGGATCTATATGGGCGAAGGTATAGATCTCCAATTGGTATGTTTGAGGTTGGACAAGCTTAGTTGATAGGACCCAGTTTTATTAATCAAATAATAGAGAAGGTCAAGACAATTTGGGAGAGATTAAAATCAATACATAGTCGTCAGAAATCCTATACCGATGTTAGAAGAAGAGATTTGGAGTTTGAGGTTGATGATTGGGTATATATGAAAGTTTCACCCATGAAGGATGTTATGAGGTTTGGTAAGAAAGGGAAGCTCAGTCCCCACTACATTGGTCCTTACAGGATAGCAAAGATGGTTGGTAATGTAGAATATGAGTTGGAGCTACCATCCAAGTTAGCAACAATCCATCCATTGTTTCAGATTTCTACACTAAAGAAGTGTTAGAGTGATCCAACACTTATTATGTCTACTGAGAGTATTGGATTAAAGGACAAATTGTCCTATGATGAGCACATCCTTGATTGTCAGGTTGGCAAGTTGAGAACCACAGAGATTGCATCACTCAAAGTCTTATGAAGGAACCAATCTGTTGAAGAAACTACTTGGGAGGCCGAGGAGTATATGAAGAACAAATACCCTCACCTCTATTTCTCTGAATCAATTCCAGACCAAGGTACTAACTCTTGTAAAATACTCATTAAGTTGATATGTTTTAGTTTATGCTATTTGCATGTTTGTTGCTTTGTGTTGTGTTGATAGAGACTTTCCCACCTTTCATGCTAGTTTGAATACCATTCAAGGATTAATAGTCCTAAGGGGGAGATATTGCAACATCTCGGACTTCGAGAAATGATTAAAGAGTGAAAATATGCAAGTCCACTAACCAAATGGACCATGGACCCTTCATGGCACCTTAGACGACCCGTTTAGGAGACCACAACCCGTTTTGCGCATCTTTCAGTATTGTTCAACGTAGCCAAGGAGAAGGTCACCTAGAAAATCCACTAAACAACCCTTGGTGACTTGTACGATCCATTAAGTGTTCCTTCCAAGTCACCCATAAGATTTTTAGTTTTTGGTCAACTTCAAATGATCATATCTCACAGCACAAATTGCATTAGGTAGCCCTTTGCCTATCAAATTAAAGGTCCTTGAGTCCTCTTTCCAATGCCACCCAGTTTGCCTCATTTCATGTTTGGAGTAAAAAGTAATGTCCATTTTAGTAAATCCTTGTCGGGTAGGTGCAACTTGACAGTAACACCCTGTAGAAACTAGTAAGACCTAATGGAAGCTTGACGTAGTCTAGTAGGTGAAACTAGAGCCTCATATGTTAGTCGAAGTTGTAAACTTGATCAAATGATGTAATATGGCTTTTCAAGTTTAGATTTAGGAGTTTGGAGGTCAAATGTCAAGAAACGACCATAACGTCTGGAAACTAGTAAGTTGAACTAGTGAGTTCTAAGAACCTTGTCGTTTAAGTTTGGAGTGTTGTATGGGGGTGAAAACTTGTACAAGTGACTCCCATACTTAGAACATCATGTTTAGGGGTTAAAAGTTTGAGTACGACTCCCCAAAGACCACTTGAGGGGTCCTTGAGGAGGACCCCAAAATAGTCCCCCAAAGCTGCCTATACAGCGAGGTTTGATCAACTTAGTGGTGACCTACGGATGGTTTTCACATCCAGTAGACCAGACCAAGGTTCGTGGATGAATGACATAGGTCCATACATAGTTTTCCTTGAAGCCTGCAACATTTAGAGCCACATTCCCAAACCACGGAAGCCAACCACAGCCAGTGGATTGATCCACGGTCCGTGGAAGGTGGGCGTGGGTTGGACTGCATTTTGACAGGTTTTAGTTAGAGCTTAGGAGGTTAAGTCAGTACTTAGTTTAGGGGTTAGCATGGATGGTTAGTTAGTTAATTAACCTACTATAAGTAGTTAATAGACCCCCTAAACTAAGCCTTCAACACATTACAAAACAGCCCCCCCAAAACAGTCCACAAAAACAGTTTCTTGTGATCTACGGATGGCCATTCACGGCCAGTAGGTTGAGTGACGCCCCGTAGGTCATGGGCGTGGCTCAAGGCCTGCAGAAGACCTGAAAATGAAGCCTCATACCCCAATCACTGAGGTGATTGGCGGCCAGTAGACCCATCCACGGTCCGTGGATGGGTGCTCATGAATGCTGCCAATTTTACAGATTTTTAGTTTAAGTTAGGTGTTTGGGAATTAATTAGTTAATTGATTAGGGGTTAATATTGGTCGGTTAATTAGTTAAATTACCTCCTATAGAAATTTAATGGACCCTGAACTAATCACTTTAACTCATTCAACTAAAGACCCCAAATCAGAAACACAACTACCTTTCTCTCCAAGAATCTTGTCTCTAGAACCTCCATTGAAGGACCAAGAAGAGATCAATCTAGGGCTTGAAGATGGAATATTTTTCATATGATTTTTAAAGGATTCTACACCTAAGGTATGGGAGTTCTTTATTCTAGGTTAGCTATCACCAAGAAGCCCCTTCAACTATGTTTCCAAATTCCCCAATTTCTAGGTTTTCAATCAATAGCATGGGTCACCTTCTAAAAATGTTTCAATTTTTTAATCGTGAATGGTTATTGTTAGATATGATAATTTTTGGGTGGATTCATGGTGTATTTTTGGTTTATGAACAAAATCCCCTTATAACCATGTTTTCCCCTTCTTCCTCAATTGTAAACCCTTGTATGGCTTGATTGATGAATGTAGGTTGATATTCTAATAAGTCTACTTTGAATTGGTTGTTGTATCATGATTTTTCCCTATATAATGTTCTAATTTCATGAAGTAGGGTCGAATCTTGATGATAGCCTTGAGGGCCATAAATGAAGGAATTCCATGTGATAGGTATTCTAGTTATGAATTGTTGATCCACTTAAGGTGGACGTTTTTACTTATCATGTATCCTATGTATGAATTGTTGATCCACTTGAAAGGTGGAGGTTCTTACTTGTCATGTGTTTTGTGGTGTTGAGACAAGGTTCCTCTTCCCTACAAACCCTAGATATGACTAAGTATAATTCTACATGTATACTTGATTAACCTAAGGAAGCTCTTGGATTCAAAGATGAGAAAACCTTTCAACTAGGAACTCCATTCATTTAAGGAGTACTTTATGAGACTATCCTTACAATAGACCTAACTTTCATTCATTAGCATTAACTCCCATTTTTTTCATTCATTCTTACATTCTTTCATTCATGCTTCACTAGGTGTGAGAGTAGGTAAACATAGTCTATCCTAGCCTCACCTTCATTATAAGTCTTTCAAAGAAGACAACAACCAAGCATAACACATAAAGTCTCTACACAAGGTCACCTTTCATACTCTTAGACCATACACAAATTCACATCATATCACATTACCTACACATAATCAACATTACTCAAAACAACAATCATCCAACTTTGCCTACAAGGCCATGATCACAACATGCTTATAAAGTAAACACCTCCCCACTTTCAAAGAGATCAAACCTCACAATTCTAACATCTACTACATATATATAAATATATATAATACTAGAATCAATAATCTATTCACAACTTCATCATCATCATAAGCCTTAGGTCACAATTGCCCATTCAAGGCCAACATCCAATATAACACAATTGACCATCAATTCCTCATAATTCAATATAGAACAATACATAAATCAATAGACAATAACACTCTACACATTAATATCACATTATTAGCTCATAATCACTAGACCCATTTTAGACCCAAAAATTAGAATTTCAAGATATGCAAGGGTTCATGGAGTTTTTTACCTTAAAACCATCAATATTAACATAAATCATCATTTGAAATACTTTCATGCAAGAACCCAAGATTATAATTGAAATTGGGGTTTTTAGTGTTTTTGAAAAACATTGAAATCACTTTGATTTGGCTCTTTGATTGAAAGGAGAATCAAAGATAAAATCCCCATACCTTTGTGATTAATTTCCTTAGGAATTGTAGGAAAATCAGTAGGAACCCATCCCCTAGCTTGAAGCTTCATTAATGTCTTCCATGGAGTTCTAGAGAGAGAATTTATTTGAGAGGGAAGGTTCAATTGGATAATGAGGTCTATTCTAGGTTTTGGGGTTCTAAGCACTTAAAATACCCTAAAATAGGTAGAATAACCATTTATAATAATTCCCCAAAGTACCCAAACTACCCCTCACTTAGTTGGACCTTTTAAACAAGTCAAACTTGAGTTTTATTTTCCCAGATTTCATCGAGAAACAGGTCCACGACGCGGAGGTGTTCCCATAAGTTTCTGGAATTTAAATTTCGAGACAGAAGAGTCCGCGACACGTCCGTGAGGCGGACCAAACTTTTTGCCCTTGACAAAGCAAGTCCGCGACGCGGACATGCTCCCTCTATGCATGTTCTCAAGCTGCCTTGGAAGCTTGTTTGGCCAAGGATTGGGGTCCTCCTCGGGGACCCTTAGGGTGGTCCCGGGGAGTCGTACCCGAACGTTTTGACCCTAAAAACATTTATTAAGACACTAGGATCACCTCCACTGATTTTAGACTCCAAATAACACATAAAAACATGAACAACATACTAGAACACACCAACACGTAAAAGACTAGTTTCCGAACGTCTTGGTCGTCCCTTGACGTTTGACTTCCAAACTCTTTAAAACTTACTAAAAAGGCTATTCTTCATTATTCTAACAAGTTATTAATGCATAAAACCCATGTGAGGCTCTAGTTTATCCTACTTCATTTTGAAGGGTGTTACAATATCCCCCACTTGGGAACATTCGCCCTCGAATGACACTTCAAACATTATTGAGTAAAGACTGTAGGACTAGCAGCCCACAACAAACATGTAATATCATTACTACTACACACATCAAGGAGGAAATATCAACACCACATAAAAAGCATTACAACAAGACTTTCATGCAATTCAAGGAAGTAGGAATAACATCTACCACTCAATATGCACAAAACATTACAATTTCTCATTTCTTTGGAAGAACTCCCTTCTCCATAGCATATCATGTTCATTACAACATTTATAGGCTTACCATCCAATTTCTCTCAAAAGCATAATCATGCAACATCAAGATCACATCAGGCATGCTCAACTAGGCATCTCATAGGGCAATTTAAACAATTCTTCATAAATGCATATAAATCATGAGGGACGTAATCATGAAAACTCATTTATTTATTTAAACAAGAATTCAATTAAAATATGCACATCATAAGGAGTATATGGATACTAAATTGAAATAACACTTCAACATGCAACATCCCACTAAGAACTCTTTGTTTCAAGCTTGAATTAGAGTAGAAGAAAAAGATAAGGATATCAACAACCTTACTACTCAACTCATCATCCCCTACTTGGGGTAAACCCATCTAAGGTTATCATCAAACAACAATTTGGTCTCTTAACAGAACCACGGATGTGCAGAACGATCCGTAGATTTATCTATGGACCGTAGATCTACTTGGTGAAATTTTCATGTGCCACCAACCATGAACCTGATCTACGGTCCGTAGATTGACCTACGGTCCGTAGATGTGGTCACATGGATGGGATCTGTGCCAGGTTTTAGGCATCTTTCATGTTGACCCCAATTTGACCAATTTCAATAATGTCGCCTAATCTAATCATGCATTTCAATAGAAATTATGCTAGGTCGTCATTCTAAAGGTTCCGATTACTAAATTCACAGGAATTACACAACAAATTAGGAACCCTAAGTTGAAACTTGCATTTAGACTCTCATTACACTGGTTTTATACATTATAAATACACATAATCACTATCTATCGTCCCAAGGGTGTTTGTAGTTCTACATTAGCAAGCATTTACATACAATCAACTAGCCAAGGTTAAGACCCAATTTCGGGCTTTCTATAATCAATAACCAAATTGAAATTCAAAGTGAAAGGAAATTCGATTACCTTACAAGCAATGGGAGTGAGGTGATTGTGTGACAATTCGAGACTTCCAACAACCTTTTGCTCGACTTTCGCATCAAACCCGAACACCGAACCTTCAAAAATGGGGAATGGGATAGAGTTGGGGGAGAAGAGAGTGCTTTTCGAAATGGGAGGATGAATATGGGGTAATTGATGGTGGATTTATGGTAATATGGCACTGATTGGGGTAGTTAGAGGGGTGCAGAAACGGTTTGGGAGTACAAATGAGGGAAATGGGAATGATTTGAAAAAGAGGGGGTTTTATTTCAAAGATGTCCGGGTTGGGTTAGACTAGGGTTTGGACCCAAGAGACCCCATCTACGGTCCGTAGATCACACTTGCACTTTAAAATTTCAGGGACCTTACCTTGGATCGACGGACACCATTCACGGTCCGTGGAATGAACCACAGACCGTCGATGGGGTCCGTAGACCTCCACACTAGATTTTTTTTCTGCAGATTTTGGTTTTCGTCCCTGCACATGTAGAACCCATTAGTCCTTTCTTTTAACATTTTCTGGACACTTTTTAGACACGGACTCTATGCTATATATAACTAACACTAACCAAAAAGAAAAAATAATACAGAAAAGCAACCAAACAAAGAAAATTACTAAACTTAAAAGAAAAACCTATAGTTGGCTAGATTGTACATCTTGGGTTGCCTTCAAAGCAGCGCTTGATTTAACATCGCGGCACGACGCAGGCCTCTTGATTACTCAGAGTTCATCAAGATAGTAGGCCTCAACAACTTCTTGAACACTTTTTGTGTTTCCCAGATAGATCTTGATCCTTTTCCCGTTAACCATGAACCTTGTTCCTTCACTATTCTAAAGCTCAACCGCTCCATGGGGGTGCACTTTTGTGAAAAAAAATGGCCCGGTCCATTTGGACTTGAATTTGCCCAGAAACAAGTGCAACCTAGAGTTGAATAGAAGCACAAGATCACCCACCACAAATTCTTTCTTTTCAATTCTTTGATCATGATACCTCTTCATCTTCTCTCTGTAAAAGGGTGAACTTTCATAAGCTTTTAGGCGAAACTCATCAAGCATATTCGAGTCATTCATTCTTTGATTAGATGTGGCGCCCCAATCCAAATTTAGCTTCTTCATCGCCCATATTGCCTTATGCTCTAGCTCTACCGGTAAATGGCAAGACGTCCCATATACAAGTTGGTAAGGAGACATACCTATGGGAGTCTTGAAGGCAGTGCGATAGGTCCATAGAGCATCATCAATCTTCCTTGACCAATCCGTTCTATTAGCATTCACAGTCTTCGCCAAAATCTGTTTGATCTCTCTGTTGGACACTTCAACATGCCCACTAGTCTGCGGATGGTAAGGAGTGGCTACATTGTGGCGGACACCATATTTTTAAAGTAGCGTCTTGAACAACTTATTACAAAAGTAGGAACCTCCATCACTGATAATCTCCCTCGGTGTACCAAATCTGGAGAAGATATTCCTTTACAAGAATGAGGTGACACTTTTACCTTCATTGTTGGGGAGTGCAACTGCTTCCACTCACTTCGATACATAATCAACCGCAGTAAAAATATACTTCATCTCATGTGAACTCATAAATAGACCCATAAAATCAATGGCCCATACATCAAACAACTCTGTCACTAATATAGGATTCATAGGAAACTCTTGCCTCTTTGAAATCACTCCTCTTTGGCAACGATCACAAGATTTGGTGAAATCTTGAGCATCTTGGTGGATGGTAGGCCAGTAGTACCCACACTGCAAAATGTTATGCGCAGTCCAAATACCACTATGATGCCCACCAACAGGAGATGAATGACACGCCTCAAGTACACTCAATATCTCCACCTCGGGTACACAACGACGAATAATCCCATCATAAAAACTACGATACAAGTAAGGCTCATACTAAAAGAATTTCTTCACATCATGCATAAACTTTTTCCTTTGGTGAAAAGACAAATCTGGGGGCACCAAATCACTTTCCAAATAATTAGCAAAGTCTGGTAACCAAGGAATCACATCATGAGAAGCAGCCAATACATGTTCATCTGGAAAAGCATCATTAATTTCATCCCTATCACCAAGCTTTAGAATAGCCTCTTCCTCTAATCTGGACAAGTGATCGGCAACTTGATTTTTGGTCCCCTTTTTATCTTTTACCACGAAATCAAACTTTTGTAGCAACAAATACCCATCTAATCAACCTTGGTTTTGCATCCTTCTTCACTATCAAATACCTCAATGCAGAATGGTTAGTATGCACTATGACCTTACTACAAAATAAGTAGGATCGAAATTTCTCGAATGCAAAAACCACCGCAGGAAGTTCTTGTTCAGTCACAATATAATTCTTTTGGTCCATAATTAGAGCTTTGCTGGCATAGTAAATAGGATGAATAATTTTCTCTCTCCTCTGTCCTAATGCTACACCAAGCGCCACTCCACTCTCATTGCACAATACCTCAAAATGTTGTCCCCAATCCGGTGAAATAATGATGGGTGCAGTAACCAACTTCTCCTTCAACTCCCCAAATGATCTCAGACAAGCATCATCAAAATCAAACTTATACTCCTTTTCGAGAAGTTTGCACAATGGATGTGCAATTTTAGAGAAGTCCTTGATGAACCTCCTATAGAAACCTACATGCCCAAAGAAACTTCTAACACCTTTTACAGAAATAGGTGGTGGAAACTTTTCTATTACCTCTACTTTTGTTCTATCAACCTCAATGCCCTTCTCAGAAATTTGATGACCCAGAACTATCCCTTCTTTCACCATAAAGTGGCATTTCTCCTAATTTAGCACCAAATTGCAATCTTCACACTTTTTAAGCACCTCAACCAAATAATCCAGACATCGATCAAAAGAGTCACCTATCACAGAGTAATCATCCATAAATACCTCAATTATGTCCTCCACCATATTAGAGAATATCGACATCATACAACGCTGGAAGGTCGCTGGAGCATTGCACAACCCAAATGGCATCCGTTTGAATGCGAAAGTCCCATAAGGGCAAGTGAAGGTGGTCTTCTCTTGGTTCTCTGGGGCTATAGAAATCTGATTGTAGCCTTAATAACCATCAAGAAAACAATATCAACCCTTACCTACAAGTCCATCCAACATCTGATCCACGAATGACATAGGGAAATGGTCATTTTTTGTCCAAGCATTTAGCTTCTAGTAGTCCATGCAGACTCTCCATCCAGTCACGGGCCGCATCGGAAAAAGCTCATTTCTCTCATTAGGAACCACAGTAATCCCACCTTTCTTGGGTACACATTGAACATGACATACCCAACTACTATCTGCAATGGGATAGTTAACTCCAGTTTCCAACCACTTGATGATCTCTTTTTTAATTACCTCTTACATAGGTGGATTTAATCTTCTCTGGTGCTAAATACTAAGCTTGTGATCTGGCATAAGGTGGATTTTATGAGAACAGATACTAGGAGGGATCCCAATAATGTCCGCAATAGTCCACCAAATAGCTCGTTTGAATCTCTTTAACATAGAAACCAAACACTCTACTTGTCGCCCATTCAAATATGTCGGAATGATGACCGGTAAAGTATCATCTTTTCCTAAGAATACATACCTCAAATGTGATGGTAGAGCCTTAAGCTCCAATTTCGGTGCCTCCACAATAGATGGTCTTGCAGGTGGGGACTCACGATTTTTCATGTCTAACTCCAGCTCCTTTGGTTTTGAACGATATTCACACCTATCAAGTGCGGCGACCAACTCATCATACTCTTAAATACCATTACTCATCAAAACTGCTACTAGTGCCTCAACACCCAGTCTCTCTTCAATCTGCACCGCAGACACTCTCTCAACTATATAGGTTATCGCCAATACCGATTGGAGCTCACTACTTTGCTTCATAGACCTACAACTATTAAAAGTCGCCTCTTTATTGTTCAGTATGAATTTCATATGCCCCTTTTCCATAGCAACCAAAGCGCTCCCTGTAGCTAGAAATGGTCTCCTAAGAATGATGGGAACCTCAAAATTAACTTCACAGTCAAGAATCAAAAAATCTTCCGGAAAGATGAATGACTCCACTTTCACTAGTACATCATGGAGCAGACATATGGGCCTCTTCACAGTTTTGTTGGCCATGAGCAATCGCATCGCAGTCGGTTTTGGATCTCCCAAACCTAAGCTTCTGTAAATCGACAATGGAATCAGATTAATGCTAGCCCCAAGATCACACAATTCCTTAGCAAAATGTAATAACCCGATGGTACATGGAATAGTAAAGGCACTAGGATCCTCATTCTTCTACACAAGGGACCTAGTAGAAATAGTGCTACAATGTTGCAATCTATCATCATCCTCGAAGCTCACGACCCTTTTCTTGGTCACCATAATCTTCATAAATTTAGCATACCCAGGCATTTGCTCCAAAGCGTCGATTAACGTAACATTGATGGAAAGTTGCTTTAACATGCTAATAGACCTGCGGTATTTTATTTCTTCAGTCTTTTTCACTAACTTTTGTGGGAAAGAAGGTGGAGGTCCTGTATGGGGACAACATTTTGAGTTACCTCTTCTTCCTTCTCTGTTGCATTCTCGGACTCTCTAGCCACCTCAACCACATAATCATCATTACTAGTATTAGTTTCTACCCGAGACGACATAGGTGGATCAATGGTTTGCTTACCTCCTCGAGTCATGGCTGCCATGCAATGTCCATCATTCTTTGGATTTTGGATAGTATTACTACGAAGAGTGCCAGGTTGACGTGGGTTTACTGTAGTTGACAACTGAGTCATCTGTAGCTCAAGATGCTTGATCGACACTGCGTTGGCGTCAGATTTTTGACTAATACCAGACAAGTCATTTCAAATCTCTTTCACATTCTCATCAGTCGCGTCAAACCTCCTCATCATTTTCTGCATCATAGCCTCAATACGTGACTTATTACCTCCAGCTTCCCTAGGAGCAGAATCTTGATTTTGATGAGGAACATAAGGTTCAGCCCGATCGTTTCTGTTGCCATAGTTGTTTCGATTGTAATTGTTATCGCGATTGTAATTCCCATCCCGGACATATTGACCCTCGCGGTTGTAATTGCCATAGTTCCGACCTTGGTGCCTATTATCTGTGTTGGAACCTTGGGCGTTTGGTCGGAAACCCCCCGTCCGCTCATTCACCACATAAGCATCCTCTTCAAAATAATGCTCATCTACCAGTGGTGGAGTTCTAGTCAAATAGTTCACCGCATTTACCTTCTCCTCTCCTCCACCTACATGCTTTAACACCAACCCTGGTTCAGTTCTCATATGTGCCATCTCCTCGCGAATCTCATCTACGTGCTGGTTGTTTGTAGCTGGAATGACAAATGTTCTCCTCCCAATGTCTAACTTTCTAGTGCTCCAAGCTTTATTATTTCAAGATATCTCCTCCATTTTCTCTGTAATTTGTGCAAATGTTCATTCACCGTATGAACCTCCCGTAATAGTATAGAGCACTGCCTTACCATTATCATCTTGTCCTAGGTAGAAGTACTCGTTCAGTGACTCATCATCAATACGGTGATCCGGGACACCCCTCTTGAAGGCAGGGAACCTATCCCAAGAACAACTGACAGACTCTCTAGGTAATTCTACAAAGTTGTTGAGTTTATCCTTTCTTTTCAACTTCTTGGGCACTTGAAAGAATCTTGCTATAAACGGATCTGTCAACTGCTCCTATGTATAGATTTAATTGCAAGGGAGTTCATTGAAGCACACAGTAGCATCTCCGATCAATGATAGGGGGAACACAGCAACCCAATGGCATTTATATCCCAATCCGGTCGACCTATACATAGTTTGCAGACATGATTAAGGGCCTGTTTGGCCATGCGATATGGAATCATGATATGGTATCATAATATGGAATCATGAGATGAAATTGAAGTTTTGTTTAATCATGCGATATGAAATTTTTGTGCTATATATTTTCTCATACTCATAAGAATCCCGTAAGTTGTAAAACTATTAAAATAGCCCCAATTGTTTATTAAATCTTACCAAATAAACAAAATTTTATTTGGTAACATAATAAATTATTACAAAGCTATTTGTTACCCACTTCAGTAATTGTTTCATCAAACTTTAATTCAATAAAAAAAATTGAACATAAATTGTATTGTACTAGTCTTTAATATAATCCTCCCACATATTACGGATAGTTTTCTCACGTTGAACTTGCATTTCTCGTTCATGTGACCGAGAAGACGAACCAACATTGTTACTTTGAGCCATTTGTTGGTCCATATCATCCGTAACTATATTTTCATGCTCGTAGACCATAAATATTTCATCAGTACTTTGGTATTCTCGCAAATAAATTTGTAACAATGCACAAGCTATGACTATTTTCACTTGTGTATCAATATCATAATGGTACATGCCTTGTTTCAGTATTCTAAATCTAGTTTTCCAAGCTCCAAAAGTCCGTTCAATCACATTGAGCAGAGAATGCCTATAATTAAACAATTCTTTGACATTTTGAGGCTCTCTTTCACTTCCTCGGTAATCTTGCAAATGATAGCGTAGTCCTTTGTATGGAGCTAAAAATCCTTTTGTGTTTCAGAAACCAACATCAACAACAGAATAATTATCTACCAACAAACATTTTTTAAAGAATTACTAAAAGCATATGTGATGTAAATGAGACAGCTTTGTGTAAATAAATAATATTTATTCTAAGGATGTATTTTAAAGTTACCATGTGGCGGAAATGGAAATTGTGACTTTGGTTCAACAAGTACATTCTCAAATACTTTAATATCATGTGTAGTACCTTCCCAATCAGCAACAACAAAGGTAAATCACATATCAAAATCACAAGCACATAAGACATTTTGTGATGTTCTTTCTTTACTATTACGATATGGTTGTTGCACCGCTTTAGGAACCTCTCTTTCTATATATGTTCCATCATTCACACCAAATGATAGAAATAATAAATTTAGTTTTGGAGTAAATGAACATAACAAATTTATTACTCAATAATCGGTTGGTGTGAGTTAAAGTGATTATATGTTGGTGCGAATAATCAATTTTAAAAAGTAATGATGTGATTATAAATTTTATTTACATATATGAAATAAATGGTCAGTAGATATAAATGTGGTGTTGTTTTAACAAAATATAAACTCATGGATTAATTTTTGTATTAAAATATCTGAAATCATGATATGGAATTCCCATATGATTCCATATCATGGTTTTTGGAGAATATGGAATCATATCACATGATATGGAATCAGTGTAAAATCGCATGTCCAAACATTGATTCCATCTCACGATACCATATCCACTACAACATTTTAGGCCTACGGCCACCCCAGTAAAGTGTAGCCTAAACTAGCAAACAGTGTGGCCTTTGATAAAAGGCTACACTTTTGGACTTTAAGTGTCACACCCCAAATCCGGATGTGATGGCACGTGTCCATTACCACCGGACACGTCAGCCTAACCCAACCACAACGATAGAGAAGTAGAAATACGAGAATAAGAGATAATAAATAAGCGGAAAAGTTTAATTAAAACTCAACACTACCCAGAATTTGGTTGTCACATGTACAAACCTCTAACTACAGAATTCAAATAAAAATATACAAGTCTTAGAGTATAGTTCTCGAATAGAACAAAACTGAAAGTAAAGAGAACTCAAGGGCATGTCTGGAATGAACCGATACCTCTCGAGTATGTCCCGAAGCTCCATCTGCTAAAGAAAATACTAAGTCGAATCTGAGAGAGTTGTCAACCTACACAATTGTGTAGAAGCAAGGGTGAGTACCGAAAACCACAGGTACTCACAAGTAACTCTAAACTAAGCAAAACTAGCAGCTACAAACAACTCCTTTCAATCCCAACCGAA
>JAJONQ010042122.1:0-20928 GCA_036250385.1 Solanum microdontum
TATTCCCTCTTCTTATTAGAACACATGTTGACTTGTGGTGAATACTTATTCCCTCTTCTTATTAGAACACATGTTGACTTGTGGTGAATACTTATTCCCTCTTCTTATTAGAACACATGTTGACTTGTGGTGAATACTTATTCCGTCTTCTTATATATAGTAATATATAAAAGGTCGAGTTGGATCCAACTAGCCTAGTTGTTCTACCTATTGTTGCATCAAATGGTGGAAATACCCTGCTTTGACGGTGCAATAACCCAAGATAAGGGTAAACACATTATATAGGTCAAATAATACATTTAATCAAATGATGAAAAAGAATGAGTAGTAGTAATGACTGAAATAATACCCTATAATAATACATATTTGATGAGAAACCAGGACACTCATAATCTCTTATAAATACATAATACAACAAGTCAATAAGAATAAACTTACACGCTTGTTAGTACAGCCAAAACAAAATGTAGTTATTTATTCCATGCTAGTTAATTCTTTTATAATATTTCTATTTTTTTATTATCAAAATCCGAAATCATACTTAGAAATCATAAAGATAGGTTCGATTTGGTTTTTTTATTTAATCCGAATAAAAATACATATAAGGATAAATTTCGTTTTATGTCTATTTTGAAAATACTTATGCCATGTAACTCATACTTTATGTATGAACAAACGATTTAACTCATATTTGTGTATAAAAATCTTTTATACATTAGTATATATTTTATACCAGATTCATACATAATGTATCATATTGTATATTGAACTACGTGACGTAAATATTTTTGCCTCTCCATCTGATGCATTAAATTCAATAGGTCATGTTTGACAGAGTAACAGTGAAGATGATGGATGACAATGCCCATTTGGATGCCAGATTCAAACGGGAATTTTAGTTGCAAAAGTAAAAAAAAAATACCACTCTTGGTAGGAATGAATACAACTATTTAGGGGCGGGTTTATCTGAATTCATTACTTTTGAGGCGAAACATAAATTTATATGTAAAGTTCACTTAAAGTAACAAGAAATAGTAGGCCTAAACAATAACTTTAGTAATACAATGGGTTCAATGCTAAGAATCTTAAAGGTTGAACTAATAAAGTTTAAATCATGAATCTGTCTCTAATACTGGAGAGTAAAACTAAATGTGTAATAGAATATAATGGTGTTAGACCTACCAAATTGTTGTTTCACCCGTTGTTGGGTCCCTATATTATCTTGTCCACACTCCAGTTTTCTTACCGTGTGTGGGGGTGGGGTAGGGGGTGTTAGTGAAGTCAACTCTAATTAATTTGAACATGTCTTTCTTTTTAACTAGTATAATCCATGAATAATCTATGTATATCGATTGGGAAAAGTAAACAAGAATATTGTATCCTCATAGATGCAATTATGCATCCCAAAAAAGCAATAAAAAATAAAATAAGCAAAAAGAGTTGTAGAAAAGATATATATACCTATATATTTTGGTGTAAACAAAAGCAAATTCTTACACTTTTTTTTTGTTAGGGGGAGAATTCAAGTGCACTCTTTTGGATTCAGGATACAACACTCGAGAAACAATCAACCTATTGATATTGAAAAATTTGACAGAAAGCAGACGAAATCCCTTATGTATTATGTAGGTACTACCTCCCTGAGAGGATAGACATTGTATAAGAGCGAAGCGAATTAGTATCACTAGATCTTGCCATGGCTGCAGCAACCCTAGGTATCCCGGGATGATGATCCACACCCTCGTCTAATAGATCGAGGATCAACATTGTCGTTTGTCTAGGCGCTTCTACTGGCCCACGACCCTCCAACATTTCCACGACTCGTGCCATTGTTGGCCTGAGACTAGGCCGCTCTTGGATGCAAGACAACGCCACACACGCCAATCTTTTCACTTGCATTTCTACAGCTACACCTCCTGTAGATGCCTCGTGGACGAGCCTCTCGTCCACGACTTCCATGATCTTCCCCTGCTCCAATTTCTCACTCACAATCTTAGGAAAATAGCTGAACTTACTCTTTGAATTGCCCTGATTAATACTCTTTCCATTTTCAGCTAAAGTAATATTTCTCCTCCCTCCAATCATCTCCAATAGCACCATTCCGTAGCTATAAACATCACTTTTCTCAGAAATCCCGTTCTCCAGGAGCCACTCGGGTGCTAAATACCCCCGAGTACCTCTAATCGTTGTAACAACTCTACTCTCATCTTTCCCCATCAACTTAGACAACCCGAAATCAGCTAGAATAGCACGATGATTCTCGTCTAAAAGTATATTCTCAGGCTTGACATCGAGATGTAAAATACACGATCTACAATCATGATGCAAATATGAAAGTGCCTTAGCCACATCTAGACCAACTCTACACCTCAAATCCAACGACAAACACCCTCGAATTCCCCTTTTTCGAAAAATCCAATTATCAAGTGATCCATTAACTATATACTCGTAAACCAAAAATCGAGGTCCTGATGGAGGAACACTAGAGTATCCAAGTAAACGTACAAGATTAACATGTTGAACACTAGCAATAGCTGCAACTTCTGATTTGAATTCCTTATCGCCACGTTCCTCTCCATCGATCCTTTTAACAGCTACTGATGCACCATCACTAAGCACACCTTTGAAAACACAAGCTGATGATCCACGTCCTACCAACGATCCAAAGTTATCGGTTGCTTCTTCGAGCTCTTTCAGCTTAAATCTTGTTGGAACACCAGCTACTTTCCTTAGGAAACTATACTCGATCCTCAGCTCGCGTCCATCTGAGTCTAATTGATTTTCCAACACTTGCCTCCTGCAGTTGAACTTCCTTTGGATCAAAACACCAGCAAAAACACCAACTATCAACGCAACATCAGCTCCGAAAATGAGGAAAAATGTTTCCGAATATTTCAACGTTATACGTGCGATAACGAGTACTGTGATCAATAGAATCACTAGTGAAATGGCTAAGGAATAAACTTTTTTGTCCTCCATCAATTGATCATCATAAAAATTATAATCAAACTATAAATTCAAAAAAATAAATATATATCAAAACTATGCAAACTATAAATTTATTTCTGGTCCCATAAGTCACTATCTGTATTTATTCTTTTAAAAAAAGCCACTTGCTAAACTATTAAATTTTTTTGAAGGTGTTCTCCACACGGTTTGAATATGTTCACCAACTATTACTCTTCTACATTAATGTCTCCACTTTTTCTTTTCTTTTTTTCGATTCGTTATCGAGGTCTGACTAATTTAAATTTGTATTCAAGGCTCGAACTTGATATCTTTAGTTAAGGATGGAAGAGAACTTACCACCTGATCTAGACATGATTTGAAGTTGTTCACCTACTATTACTCTTCTACATTAATGTCCTTTTTTTTTGTTTCCTATTTGGTATTGAGTATGTTATGGGATTGACTAATTTAGATTCGCGTTGTAAAGTCTTGTTTTTGGGGGTAAAGCAATTAATATTTTGAGCTCGAATATGAGATCTTTAGTTAAGGTTGGAAGGGAACTTACCACCCCATCCGTACATGATTTGAAGATGTTTACCTAATATTACTTTTCCACATCATGTTCGTTTTGGGGTTGACCAATCCAAATTCGCATAATAAAATCTTATTTTTGGGGGTAAAGTAGCAATTATTATTAAAGGCGACTCATTTTCCGTGGTTCAAATTTGAGATCTTTAGTTAAGGATGAAGGGGTACTTACTCTTTTACATTAATGTCTTTTCCATATGGTATTTGGTACGCGATTAATTTTGATTCGTGTCGGGAAGTTCCACTTTTGTGTGGGTAAAGCAATCAATATGAAAGATGTTTCTATTCTCACAGCTCCAACCCGAAACGTATAATTAAGAATGAAGGAATATTTACCATTGGATAACTTTAGAGGTGAGCTGGGATTTAAACTTTACGCGTTCTAAATTCTAGGACAACGACATTAGATGTTAGTAACAATGAAATTCCATTTTTGGGGTAAAACACTCAAAAGATCAAAGGCAAGACTCGAATAGTCAAACTCGGGACCTCTAGTTAAAAACGAAGGGTACTTACCATGACATTAGATGCTAGTAAATGGAATCTAAATTTAGTTTATTATATGAGCAATTTTCTTCTCTTTCCATTGACTTTCTCAATTCTTTTATCAGTCGACATCTACTATGGTTATTGACAAATCAGTAATAACAAATCTTAAGAATATTTCAACTTTTTTTTATCACAAGTATTTAATCGTATTAACATTTCTTTTTCAATTTATGAGAATATGAATTAGTCAAGGAAATAGAACAAAGAATTATTTAAGCAAATAAAATTCAACATACATACATATATTCAAAAAATTGATGTTTTTTTACCTTTAAAATTTTTTTAGTCATACATAAGAGTTTGTAGATTCAACTCTTAAGGCAGCCAAAAAGAAAGACCACCAAAAGTAACGACCACCAAGATAGGCATAGTAATTCGATCTTTTGATCACCCATTTTTGGAAAACCGAGAGACCCAAAGTAATGAGAAAATGACTTGTAACTGTGAAGCTATAAGGTATCATACCCTGGGGATTACAAAATAACGAAAAAGTAAAAGTGACCGAGATGCAAGGGGAAAACTTTTGTTTAACATTTCCGGAAAGACCACCTATTTGTTCGTTTACCGGGTTCAGGGTCGGATTCATCTGAACACAATACTTTTAATTCGAACCATACATATACGTGCAAATACTCCCTAAATTTTCAACAAAGCACGATAAATTCAATGCTAAAAAACGTAAAGACTAACACCATCAAATAAAATCCTAAATTCGCCTCTGTGAACAAAAGGTACCATCAAGTCAAGCTACATGAATTCATACTTGTATTTGAGCTTCAATTTATCTGTATGCAAGCTGTTGCGTCTTAGCACATCCCTTTTCTTGCAGAAGTGCTAATGCACGACCTTACATTTTCTTCCGCTTACCCTGCAGTACGAGCCACGCATACAGAGTCACACGATCCCCAAACGATCCAAGTACTATTTACAAAATGCAATGTACATGTTCGCCTTTATTTATGTACAATACATGTATATCAAAATATCGATCATGTTTCAGCTAAAATTCGCGTTCACACGGTTACTATACATGTTGGTGTAACACCGTGAAGTTATTACCGTGTTTTTTCTTTGATAACCAAGAAATCCCCGAGGGCAGATAGCATCTAAAAGAAATGCCTTCTTCTGATCTGCTTCCTTTTAGGAGGGAGTGGTGCTTCTCCATTTCCAGGGAATTCCCATTTGACAACATCTCCATCCCAAGAAGAGCTAACAAGCATTGGATAAGTAGGGTGCCAGCTACAATCTCTAATGGTCGACCGGTGGTGCTGCAATTTCGCGACTTGCTCTCCGCTTACCTAGAAACCAAGAGCATCGTTACATAACACGTATCGATAAGAAGAATTCTTCAGAAATTAGGATCACACAAAACCTTAGGGGTCATTTGGTATGGGGGTTAAGGATAATAATCCCGAGATAAAATGCAGGAGAAATTTTTCCCGTGTTTAGTTATAGGTATTAATTAGTCCTGGGATTATATTATCCCAATAAAATGATGGAATTAGTTATCCCATATAGAAGGTGGGATATCTTGTCTATCTCATCCCGCATAGGCACATACAAATGACCCTTTATAGTATAATTGCAAGAAAGTCATTAAACTAATCTTTCTAACCACAAAATCACTCGAGTTTCATTAAATATCCTAGGATATCATTTAGACAAGAAAAAGGTTCAAGGATTGGCCAGAAATCATCATATTCTAGAATGGCTCGAATTGTACAATCCCTCCGTCACCCCAGAATGAAAGGGGTGATCTCGTAAGAAATTCCTTTTAGAGATAAATAAGTTGATGTATAGCCTCATACTTACCAAATCATAGATGTAAATGCAGGCATCATGGGATCCCGTGTAAATGTATCTCTGCCCAGTGCTGTAAAATATAACCCAAGAAATATTTAAGTACGTACTACGCCAAAATAAGGGTAACTGGAAGTTGTCATAGACAAAAAACGGAGAGTCAATGCAGCATATTTTCTAGCACTAACCTATATTCTGGTGAGAAGTAGCAGCGAATTAGAGTACGCAATACAGAATGACCCTTATAAGTGGATATTGACTGATCATAAGGGTGCTTCACGTCTCTAGCTTGAGCAGGGTAGTCCATCCATCTATAGTCCCACTCATAATTCCTGAACCAGATATTGCTGAAAACAAGGAAGTGTATGTGTCTCGTTTAGTCATATAAGTAAGCAAGTGAAACAACAACATATCCAGTGTAATCCCCACAAATGGGGTTTGGAAGGGCAGTGTGTATGCAGACCTTACCCCTACCTTGGGAGGTAGAGAGGTTGTTTCCGATAGACCATCGGCTCAAGGAAAAATAGTCCAAAAAAAAAGCAATGGAAGTACAAAAAACAATAGATAAGAACCAAAACATTGTATCTATCCCGAATTTCTCCGTTGATTTCGGTCAATGTACCCAAAATCAGTTGACCAAATCCGGTATGGATCCCACACCCACACCCATGTCGTGTCGACACTGGTGCGGCACCAAAAACGAAGAGGCCGAGCAACTTAGTTGGTCATAAGATATGTAAAAATTGGTTTTCGTGAATTTAATCTGATTCATGTATTAATAAAAATAAATCTCATTGAATCTCATGTATTGTACTAGGTTCATATCTCCCCTAATCTTATTAGTAAACCAAAAAATAATAGGCATAGACCATCACGAAGAAGAATCATAGAGGAGATGCATAGCCAGAAAATAAGCATACCGAGCAGCATGAGAAGACATTTTGCGGATATCCCAGAGCTTGATGGACTGATCTTTACTATTAGAAATGAAATAACGACCATCCCCCCGACTATCAAGGAACGTAACACCTTCTAGGTGTCCCATCAGGACTCCGGTTGGCTTTTCTTTGGCCCTAAAGCAACGTCTATCCCAGACCTACACAGAGCAACAACCTCGTTACTCATAAAAAAGAGACCTGAACTCATGAAATAAATATCATGGAAGCATACATAGACATATATTAATTCATCCAGACTCAAATTACTTGGTCCTTAGAGGATCAAGAAGAGCTCTGCATTCTGTTACGAACAACAACATATGCAGTTTAACCCCACAAGTGGGGTCTGGGAGGGTAAGATGTACACAGACCTTATCCCTACCTTTGTGGGGTAGAGAAGTTGTTTCGAATAGACTCTCAGCTCAAAAGAAGTAATCAAGCAGGATTGAAAGAAAAATAACGATATCCAAATAGCAAGATAAACAAAGCAAATGAAGCAACTGGTAATAGTAAAAATGAAGAGTGAGATACTACTTGAATACCAAATAAGGAGAAGATGAAAAGAGGAGAGTAGCCCCCTGCCTCTCCTACGTAAAAGTACGACAACTTTCCGCTACCTACCACCCTTCTACCCTAATCATCGACCTCCAAACCTTCATATCTAAGGTCATGTCCTCAGTAAGCTAAACAGGTTACACAAAATGAATCAAGCTACCAACCAGCAGAATATTAGAGGATTTAGCATCAGTTCCTCGGCCTCAAATCACTCAGAGCCTCAATGATTACTCCACAACCACCCAACCTAGCTCTTCCGTCCCCGACAAAAGAGAGAAAGTGCAAATATTTTCTAATGTACATAGATATGGTATCAAAAGGAAGTATGCATAATGACTCTTCCCATAGTTTCATAGTCCAATACTATCCCTCTGTTTTGTCAATTTATCATTAATTCAACAAGTATCTTCTATTAGCATCTTTCAGAAGGAGACCTTGATTCTTAAGCATTTCTTCCAAAGTAAGATAGGATGATGATCACCTTACACAGATTGTCATCACTTCCAGAATAAATGAGATGGCCACTTTCGTCAGCAAAACATACAGAATTGACATCAGACTGCAACAGAAAATTATTTCAGCTCATCAACAGAAAGTTATAGAGACAATTGAAATCTTGTGTATCCACAAAAAGCAAATATATGAGAATTCCTCAACTGGTGTATTAAATTGGAAAATACTTGCCCGGTATATCTAGACACAGATGTTCTGAAATTTACAATTCAGATTTTTCATGCAGATATATTGTACTAGAAATGATTAAATGGTGTCAAACAATTCACTCACTGAATAGGCTATTGAGAAATTTAATGATCAAATCTACTTAGTGATGACTTTAGTGAGGAACTTCAGGAAAAGCTAGTTCAGCCACACCGCTTCTTACAGCAGAGCGCTCATAATAATTTACTTCAAAGCAAACACGTATTTACTAGGACTCGATGAGAATGATGACTTCATCAGAATCATCACCAGATCATGAAGGGAGAGGAGGTGAAACCTCCTTGTCTTGGTGAACATGTTTTTGAATAACAAAAAGTTATTGTCTTGCCAAGAAAAGAGCACGTCTTTAAATAAGACTACTAAAACAAGCCCAAGAAAAATAATTATTAGCTTCATAATTGTCAAACAAATGTACTGGATGTAGCAAACAGATTTTTTTTTTTTAAAATGCTTCACAAGAAAGAGATTTGTGACACACATCTATTATAAGTATATTCATACATTGTGTGCGGATATTCGAAGGGAGAGTTTGTTTGCTTCAAGATCATAAACATAGATCGCATCATCACTACTTCCAGCAACAACTTCCCGACCTTCAGTAGAAAATTTCACAGAGAAGATTCCAAAATCATCATTGTCAGCAGACAAAAGCAAACCATCATGAATTTCCTGCATTTAAGTGAGCCAGCATTAAGTTTTCATCAAAACAAAAAGATAACAGTGAGTTAGTATTAAGTTGTCACTATAACAGACTAATATATAGCCCAGACCACAATCTTGGTAGTTGCATATGTTACTCCTATCAAATTTCTAATAATCCTTTTTGGACCTAATCTTTTAAGCCAAATATTAATGGTAGTAGCATATAATAATGCAATCAAAACTCCAGCAAGCTCCTTAACTTACAGGATCTAAGATATTAAGTAAGGTACATCTGAATTCATCTAAATCCCGCAGCTTTGGGGAACTGTCATTTGTGAACCAATGCCATAGGAAAAATACTCAATGCGTTAATTTTTATCAAAAGATAGATTACCCACACAAAACTTCATATCAAACAGCTTTAATGTACAAACAACACCTTATAACAAGTCAAACTCTCTGAAATAAGTTACTTGTTCGGAATCCATTTCCAGAAAAGGAAGACGATATTCTTTCATACTTGACTTAGTTACTGTTTTCAGAGTTAAGTCCAGTTTTTTTAATAGTTCATAAAGAGAGATGTGTATCCAAAAAAAAAAGAGCATCATATCAAAATCAAATACAAAACTTGGTTAAATTGCGCCTCAAGTATTAAACGACTCATTCATTAAATAATTGAAACCTTTAACACAGAGATCTGCAACTACTGCTGCCTTGCTGGAGTTATAATTATCCACAATACGAACAGAACTGAATATCTGTTCCTAGGCCTAAAAGGGCTTAGAAATGATACTTCTAAGTGATAACTGCTAGATATTGCAGTCCCATCCCATGAAGCTGTTATGCATATGAGTAATAAGAACTCTAAAGAAAGAGAGATTGACAGCCATACTGTGATGTTGGCTACAGATTCAGTGGCAGCAGATCCTACGTCTACAATATGTACGATAGGTGACATGGTAGCATACACCTGCAAAAGCAACACAAGTGTTACTCTACAACACAAATATAAAGATACTCTGATAAAGTGTAAAGTTATCATTCTACAATAACAACATACCCAATAAAATCCCACAAGTGGGGTCTGAGGAGGGTGGTGTGTACGCAACCTTACCCCTACCTAATGAGGGTAGGGAGGTTGTTTCCACTAGATCATCAGCTCAAGTAAAGCATAATAAACAAGAATGAAAAAAGAATACAGTAGAGAATACCAGTAGCATCAATAAATAATATGATAGCCGAAGTAAAGGAAACAACAGGCAATAATAAGAAGTAGAAGAAAGCAGGAGGAGGAAAAAATGCTAATATCACTGATAAGGGAAACTAGACAGCGCAACTACGTACTAACCTTCTACCCTGATCCTCGACTTCCATATCCTCCTATCTAGGGTCATGTCCCCGGTAAGCTGCAGGTGTTTCAGATCCTGTCTAATCACCTCTCCCAAATACTACGCCGTCCTACCTCTAGGCTCTACCTCTACTCAGACCCACCATAGTCAACCTCTCACATCTCCGCACTTGGGCATCTGGATATCTCGTCTTCACATGCCCAAACATTTCAGTCTCACTTCCCTCACATTGCCCACCACAGAGACCCTCTCCCACCTTGTGCCCAATATCTTCGTTCTCAATCCTATCTCGTCTAGTAATGCAAATCTAGAAGTAATATCTTAATTTAGATTCTATTAGTTGAAGTAATATCTTAGCTTAGATTCTATTAGTCAGAAGTTACTGGTCAGTGGTCAATGTCCATTTGCTATCAGTTTAAGTTACAGTGGTCCCGGTCTACCTTTTGATCTAATGTGCAACTTAAGATTCTCTAAAGCTGGTTTCACTTTGGAGTTCCTTGAATTTCATGTAATTCTCTCAATTTCCAATAGCCTTATATTCTAAATGTATAGCAGAATTAGCAACACCAGAACAGATTGAGATAACAACAGTGATGAAGCTCCTTCAACAACAAAGATAATTTGTTTTTACCTTTTGTGAAAGACACCTAAAATAGCTGTACAAACTCTGAAAGAACTTAACCACCAATGCTTATGGTCTAGTGATATCAGTGGGAGTCACCACAAAATAGGTGTCCGTTCAATTCTCAGTATCCCCCTTTCCGAATCCCCCAGTATAATAAAATTTTCAAGAGAAAAAGAAATCTGAAAGAATTTTAGACCAGCAGCAGCAGTTTTGAACAAAACACATGCCTCTTTTTTTATCTTTTTGATAATTATGGTGTTCGGGCCAACTTTCGTGCAACTCAACTAATTCCACGGGGTAACTACTACCTGCCACCAGCACAAGTATCGGGCAAGGCTTGAACAGATTGGATGAGATCCCCTAGTGTTTTCGTCTCTGCTGGGATTTGAACCACATGCCTCTTTTCAAAGTCATTCTTGAACATATTTTAACTAAACCCTTCAAATGTCACAAATGGAGAAACAGAACACACATGACTGAATATATATGTAACATGAAATGCTCGTAGTAATGACAGCTAATGTTTTGATACGTAGGATAACATTCTATATCCAAATAATCCCTTGCAAATAACTGTGTAGAATGGAATTAATTTCGTTACACCTACCTAATTAATTTGATTTCATCTCCCTAATTAATAATAGCTTGTCAAGTGTCCTCATTGACGCAATTTTAGTTCAACTACTTTCCCTTTTGGTCACCCAATTTTTTTAATAACTGTGGTGTTTGAGATACCTGCAACCTGCCTACCTCCCACCACCATAAGTACCTGACTTGGATAGGAAGAAATCACCTAATAGTTTTGCCTCCGGTAGGATTTGAACCCGAAACCTTATGGTTCTTGTTAGAGTGGGTAAAAGTCCCATATTGGTTGGGGAATGGACTGATGGTCTCCTTATATGGACTTGGAAAATCCTCCCCTCATGAGCTAGATTTTGGGGTTGAGTTAGGCTCAGGTACCATATCTGTACAGTTCTCAACAGTCAACCAACTACATTAGACATTTCCCTAGGTTCTTTTGGTCTACCCAATTTTCACCAATTTTCTTAACGAAGAGACATGTCTTCAATTTCAATCCAATAGAGGAATATATACCATTATATTGCTTTGTCCTTCATGTTACATTATAGACCATCCCAATTTACAAATATCATCCATTATTTATCATGTCTCTAACAACCTCCAAAAATTATGTCTCTATTCAAAGTCATTATTGTTGATCTTCCAAGTAAGTCTAGCATAGTAAAACTAAATTGGGATCAGGAAGAGAGAGACAGAGAGTATGTAACAGAGGAGAGGATTTAATAGCACAAACATATTTCCAATGATTTCTCAAACACATGGAGTTAGAAGTATCCTAGATTATAAGGTGGCTCATGAGTAAGAACTATTAAAAAAAAAAAATTAAACTACTTAGATTATTGAAATTTGATTTAGAAAAGATTTAGTTAAACTTTTTGAGTAATTAATGATTATTAAACTCTCCATTTTTGGAAAACTGAAACATTGAGCAGGTTAGTTTAGGCTAAATGATAGAATGAAAAAGAAAAAGGAAAGTTTTTGCTATGGGGGCCAGGGCAGGGCAGGACGGGGCTGGTTAAAAATATTTTAAAAACTGCTACGCAAAGCGCGGCGGGTTAAGTCTTAAAAGATTTAGACCAAACCTGCACCGCAACCACCCCGTCCCGTCCCTCCCCATTGCCATCTATATGCAAAATGAAAAATCATACATGCATAAAGACAATATGCTTAGCGTACCCAGGTGTGTCCCAGTGGTCAAAGAAGCAGGAGGATAACCAAGAGGTCTCAAGGTCAACTCCCAGTGGAGGCCTTCCCACGAGGCCTTCCAACCAGCATAAACCTTGGTGGGCACTGGGCAAAGTTACCTGATACCTGTGTTGGACTTGGTGTGAGGTACCAAGTATTGGGTAGAATAGTTGAGGTGAGCAAGCTCGCCTAAACACCACTGTCATAAAAAGTAAAAAAAGAAAAGAAAATGTGTTTATCTGCACTATGCCTCCTATGAAAAGAGAAAAACTGAAGCCTGAAACTAAAACCAAAGCAAAATTTAGCAGTTGCAAACTTGATTCATCTGTAAAATAGAAACTCACCAAATGGCGTTGATCCGGAGAAAGAGATGTATCAGTAACTGTCCATCTCAAACTTTTTGCATGAATATTCTTGTGAACTTTCCACCCTCTTTCCACATTGTATATTCTAATATGGCTTCCCTGTTTTAGACAAGAAGAAGCATCAGAATGCAACACAACTCAAATCTGTCTAATGCATTGTTAAGAGTGTAGTCTTTAGAGAACTTTGGGACTTCATATTAAAAAAAACAGGCTTCTGATTCGATATGGAAAAGTTTTTTATGACCGTGATGTTTGGGCCAGCTTTAGCGCACCTCGACTAATTCCACGGGATACCTGGCACCTCCCATTAGCAACAGAGACCAAGTAATACTATCCACCAAGGCAAGGCAAAGACAGATGGGAATAAATCACCTAGTGTGTTTTTTTTGCTTGAAGCTGACTTAGATATGGAAATCTTAAAAGACAAAAATGTAATACTGACACATGTCATGCCTAATCTTCTCAATGCTACAAAAATACAATATAAACTACTGCTAGTACCTGAAAGGCAGCAACAAAAAGGGAACCATCTGCTGAAAATTGTGATACATAAGCCCTGGTTTCCATCTGGTCCACAATCCAAGGACCACTAACCGGCAAATATTTACTTAGAACATGACAACAATCTGCCTTCGAAAACCTTCCTCTACCGGAAATATTGGCTTCTCGAGCAGCTAACATCTTGAATGTGGACACAGGAACTTCCTTTTTCCCTGGTAGGATTCTACTGAGATTTTCATGGGGCCCTGATCTAAGCTTAGTAAGTTGAGAAATTTCATGGTCCAAATAATTTGCTGGTCTGTCGCGATGAACACTGCTAGCAACCCCGTGATTGGAACTTGAACCATCAAAGTGTCCGGTCTCTACTTCTAACTTACTTAGAGAATACCCCATGTCTTCAATGGACTCTGAATGTAAGAAATCAAAATACATTTTCACATGTAAGACAGTACGGGGTGATTGTCTGAGAGACACTTTGAAGTATCATATCATCCATAATCAAGTTCCTACCATGCCAAACCTGCCAAAAATGGTGGAAACACACAGAATATATTAATCAAAACCAGTGTATATGGGAAATGATGTTGTTTTATTTAGAAACCATAAAAACCACACTACAGAGGACCAACAACAACATACCCGGTGTAATCCCACAAAGTTGGTTCTGGGAGGGTAGAGTGTACACACACCTTACCCCTACCTTGAAGTAGAGAGGTTATTTTTGATAGACCCTCAGCTCAAGGAAAAAAATAGTCCAAAGCAATACAGAAAAGGAAATAAAATGAAGAAGCCATGACAAATGCTTCAGAGGAGCTTCAACAAATTAATCAACAACACCTCAATCCCAAACTAGTCAGATCAGCTCTATGGATCGTCCGTACTCGTTCTTCTTAATAGAGTATACTAGAGATTCATAATTGTTAAGACTGTTTTTGACTAGCCATCAACCTACTGCTATCGTACACCACTATTTGGCAATTCTTAGGAGGAGTTAATTCAAGAAAATTAGCTCAAGTTTGCAATTCTAAATGAAACCCAACACGTATAACATGCAAATTTTCTTTAGAAGGCAGAAACTGCCACCTTCAGCTCAACAAAACTGTAGAGATATTAATATACAGAGATTTTATTGGGTGTATAAGATCCAAGCTGATGTTACAAGCTATTGAACAAAGCAGATAAATGGGAAGCCAAGGTTTATGTGAATTTGCAATCACAATGGGGCAATATACATGTTTCTCATTCCTTACCAATAGTAGTAGCATTATTCTCCTAGTTCCTGGTCCTTCGATTCATGTTACTACATGTTGTTTCTTGTGCTTCGGTTATCGAGTTATTTGGTTGTTGCTATGCTATGCAATGTTTTCCTTATGATTTATTATGTCCTCTTTGATTTTGTATGTTTCTTTTCTCCTAGCTTTGATATGCATTACTTGAGCCGAGGGTCTTCCGGAAACAGCCTCTCTACCTCCACGAGGTAGGGGTAAGGTTTGTATACACTCTACTCTCCCTAGATCCCACATATGGGATTACACTGGGTATGTTGTTGTTGTTGTTGAAAGGGCTATATAGCTCAAACTCGAAAAGTCTAAGCTGAACTCTGCTATTCTAAAAGAGAAGGAAATATTGTTTAAAAGCTAACTTTTGTGAAAAATACCATCTTTAGCTTAACATAATTCAGCAGAGATACTAGTATATAGAGATTGTCTTAGGGATATAAGTTCCATTAAAGCTGATGTTTTTTCAAGCAATTGAGCAAAACCAACAAAAGGAATAAACCAAGACTAATGTGAATATGCAATCATGAAGGGATAATATAGCTCAAAGCTCAAAATATTTAGCTCAACTCTTTTAAATGAAAAACCAAATATTGTCTAACATCCAAAATATTCTTAGAAGGCAGAAAAATATCATCTTTAGCTCAACATATTACAACAAGTATATCATGATACAGAGACTGTATTGGGCATATAAACTCCATTAAAGCTGATGTTTTTACAAGAAACTGAACAAAGTAGGCAAAGGGAAAACCAAGAATTCTGTGAATTAGCAATAATGAGGGGTAGGGGTAGGGGCAGAGCTGGGTAGGGACGAGGGGTTCATCCAAACTCCCTTCAGTGAAAAATTACATTGTATATACAAAGTAAAATATTTTTAATATATATCATATATATAGAGTAGACTGAATCCTTCCAGCTTCTTCGTATTTTGAACCTCCTTAGTGAAAATACTGGTTCCGGCACTAGGAGGGGGGAGGGGGACATAGCTCAAAATCCAAACTTTGCTATTCAAAATGAAAACAAGCCAAGATTTATGTAAATTTGCTCAAAATCATTTTTTTTTTACTTCAACTTCACCATTCTAAATGAAATTAGCAAAACCCCATATGAGATTGACACTTTCTACAAACATTTTGATTATATAGAAACTCTATCAGAGCTGACTTCTCACAAGCAATTAAGCATAGCAGAAAAAAGGGAAAATCAAGAATTCTGTAAAATTTGCATATCTATATGAAAAAGTGAATAAACTGAAAAAATCAAAACTTTTCAAACCTGATTGCTAAATCTTGGAGTTGTTTAAAATTACCAATTTTTCACTTCTTGTTTACTCTTATCTCTTCCTTCATTTCTCTTTGTTTCTTTTTTTTGGTGGACATAAACACCTAACAGAGATACTGATAAAATGACATAAATGATCCCTTACTTTTGGTAGTAGGTTCAAAAGTAGTCCCTATAGTATTATTTTTGAACAGTTTTAGTCCTTTTAAATTTGTTAAATGTGAATGTTTTTAGTCTCTGTTATATATTTATTATTGAACTCTTATAGTTGAATTTAATCATAAGAAATATTAAACCTAAACACCAAAAAATTCCATCGAAATCTGAAAAAATACATCATAAAAAAACGAATTGACTTGAGATAATTTGTTCACATTGATTAACGGGTATATGACGAGTTAGTTTGGGCTATTTATTTTCTATATCTCTATTTCAACGGGTTATTTTATCTTATTTTATTTCAAAGGACTAGTAAATATTGTTTGAATCACTTGTCATTTTCTTTTCTTTTTTCCATTTAACTTAACAAGTTTCCTAATTCTTTTCAAACATGTGTTGCCTTTGACTAAACCATCCTATGGTTTAATTGGTTCAATTTTTCTAATCTTCATGTACCAATACCAAAGCTTGAAAATAAATTTTCATTTTTTTGTAGGTTTAGTTTGTTGTTTTGGTTGTATTATTGCCTATAGAGGTTGTCGACGAGTTGAGTTATTTGTTGTTCTAATCCATTTTGACTCTATTCATTTTGACCTAAACAAATTCTGAATGAATTGAAGCTTGACTCAATAATTTGCTTCATTTAACCTCATTCAAATTTAATCTAATCCACCCATTCAACACCCCTAAAGGCATCTAAGCCAATTTTGAAAGGAAAAGCTTTTAGCTCTAAACTTTTTCCTACATGCTATACCTTTGGGCCTATGTAACAAAAATTCATTTGGAAGTTGATGGATGGTTCATAGAAAAATGACAACAATTTGGAAGCCCAGATAGATAGTTCATAGAAATAAAAAGGGGATTTTACACAAATCTCATAGTGTTAAGAGCTAATTACATCATATTCTTATTCTTTTTTAAATTACAAAAATTTCTTAAATTTGGTGGAATCTGGATACATCCCAAAACGTCCTGATACATCGCGTCCCGATTTTGGATACATCCCTCAATGTCTCAATACACCGCATCACGGTTTCGGATACATCACTCAACGTCCCGATACATTGCGTACGTCTCAATACATCACGTAAAATGATGTATCCGACCGATACACATCGCGTAAAGTGGTGTATCTTGTCGATATATATCGCGTAAAGTGGTGTATCTTGAAAGATTGAACCATAATGACACATTCTTATTGATTACGAGTTTATGATATTTGCATGTACTCAAAAACCAAAAATTAGAAAGAACAGAAATATTTTGGAATGAACTTTGAGTTAAAAGATAGATAGCAATATATTTTAAGTTCTTAACTAAATAAATATAGTGGAATACATTAAGAGGAACTCATGGAATTTTACATAATTTTTCATTTTCTTTTAGTATGTATTTAGGAGTAATAAATTAAAGTTAACTTAGTAATTGGATAGTTATAAATGATAGTTTATACTTGCGAATAATTAATATGAGAGAGACCATTTGATTATGAAATATTATTTATATGGCATGGGTGATCCCTTTAGTAAGAATCGGTCGGATATATCACTTTACATATCTTAAAAATAATTCAATTTGGTATGATCATATTTATTGTGTGATCGTGATTTTTTCTTTCTTTACTTCGTTTGTTTGGATAGCTAAAATGTATATACAATAAAACCTCACTAAATTAATATAGGTGGACTATAAAATATTATTATTTTGTAGAGGTATTATTTAATCGATAAATTAATATTAATTAATTTAAAGAGTATTTTGTGATTCAACAGTTAATTTTGATTACATAAAAATCATTGTATCTTACTAATTTATGTATCATATATTTATTGAATTCACATAAAAGTAAATTTATAATGAATACATCAATGTTGATGACACTACAACAAAAACATCTTTAATCTTTTAGCGACAATAAGTATATGCATTAACAAAGAGTGTTAAAGTCTTTACCGACATTAGTTATTTGTCATGGGATCTAATGTCATTACAGGAGAGACATTTATAAAGAGTGATAATTGCCGCTAAAAGTACATATTTAGCGGCAATTAAGCCATTGTCGTTAATTAGTTGCCGCTAAAGATCATTTTTGGTGTAGTGTGATGAAGTTGAAGATAATACAATACCTTTGGAACCAATTACATGTAAGGAATCACTTATCGCATCTAGAACTCTTCACAATTTTATGGAACAGTTAGAAAAGACAATACCAGAACTTTTGGATGCAACAAGAAAAGTTAGAGATGAGCTTCAACTAAATTTAAATTTTAACAAACAAACACATAATAGAATCATATTTCACTAAATTGTTTTAGATATATTTGTACTTTTAAAGAATTATTAATTTATAATATTAATGGAACCATATATTTATATATGGGAGTTCTGAAAATATATTATTTTATTATCTTATCTGGGTGATTTTTTCCATTGGCCCAAGTTGGAACCTAAAGAAAACATTATCTTAAAGAGATTATTAATTTGTCGAGTATTAATTTAGTGAGGTTTTAATGTAATTTAAAGTTGTTGCACTACTTTCAAGTTGTAAAGTGTACATGTGTAACTTCTTTGTAATTATATAAAGTTTTGTACAACTTAATTAAAGATTCATTCCGCGATTTTCCTTTATCATGACTTGTTTTTAATTAATAAATGAAATCGTCTGTCAATATGTCTTAACTAGGCCGTATCGTTGGGATTCATTGCCCGTTTTGTTTGAGTCAAGCCCTCCTTCTGAAACTTAGCAATTTGGTTCTATTTCTTTTTTTTTCTTCAAAACACTTTCAAGGTTAGCAATAAGCATTTCTTGGTATTTTTTAACCGTTCCTTCCAACATAGCAATATGTACTTCAGCCTATCGGCTATTCTTCATACTTTTTTTGAGTTCAACCTTCATATCCGTCATTCATTTTTCAAAAGACGAATTTTTTTTCTCTGGATCAAACTCTAATTTCATATGTCAACCGAAACCTTTATATAACAAAAAATACAAATCTTAAATAAACAGAAACACAAAAATCATCAATATTTTATATACAGTAACACAAAATAAGTAAAAAACAAATAATTACCCCGCTGACAATCCAATTAGCTAGTATTTTCTTTACTCTCTTCTCCCTATGATCAAATTTGGGTTGAAATGGCTTTGGTTGGACTATTTTTTCAACTTTACATTCAACAATAATCTTTAATTTGGGAGAAGTAGTGGCCGTGATGTAAATACTAATATGCTGCTCTAACGCATCATATTTTGTTACGTGACAATTCTTCTCTTTTATCTTAAAAAAATTATCACATATCAAGGTTCATCTATTGTAAGAAAAATTAGTCATGATAAATACTACTTAATTTTAAGCTCTTGAAATATATTTTGCTGAGAAATCGAACCATGTTACTTTATTTATTTGTGAGTCATTTTGTTTTTTACTTTGTAAATTGAGAAGCAACAAGATGAGGGACAATATATATTAACGTATATTTTGATATTTTGAAGGTGTGAAATCATTACATATGTTATCACCCGATTCATAAATTATAATGTTTAGTTAATACCGATATACTTGATTATTGTTGTAATCAAATATAAAATGTTAGATAAATAAAACTAATGTTTGATAGATCAATAAAAGAAGAATTAAAAAAGTTAATTATGTAAGTGTTCTGAACGTTAATGAATATCAAAAATCTTAGATTTCGCGCTTGAGCATCATGAAATCATTTTTTATTGAAAATGATTTTTATCTTTTAAAGTGAAATTTTCTATTATGAATTTAATTTAGTTAGACTTTAAAATAAAATATGATTTTATTTGTTGAATCATTTTATGTACATTACTTCACTAAAGTTGTATGTTATGGAATTCCATCAAATTTAAACACAAAAAGTATGTTATTAAAGTTATTTGTTATGGTCGATTAATTTTAGTCTTTATATTCTTAGCCAATTCATCATAAAGTCCTAAATTACATTGGTTAAAAAAATGGAGTAGAAGTCAAGGAATAGCATCATTGGTAGATGAGATACATGCACCTACCAACAAAGTTTGAAGTAGTTGTTCTTATCAAATATTTTAAGTTCGAATTTTGAGTACAAAATTATTTTTGTAAGGAACGCTTTTATCTTTAATATGAGGCTGTGTTGAATTGGATTAAGAGTGTTGAATATTGAGTGTATTTTATTTTTATCTTTTAAAAATGCATCAATCAACAAAGGTTGTAATAGAATAGTAAGAACTATTCACAGATTCTTAACTTTAAATCTTGAGCTCAACAAAAACATATTCAATGAAATTTCACTAAGTGGGATATGGAGAGAGTGGAGCATACGCAAATCTTACCACTAACTCAAGGAGGTAGAAAGGTGTTTACGAAAGGCCATCGATTGCATCGAACCTAAGTAAAAAAAGAAGAAAATAAAGAAGAAAACATAATCATTAATAAGAAAAGTAGTGTAATCTTCAGTTCGAACCCTAAATATGAAATCGTTTTTATTAGAAAATATATTTATTCTCCCATATAAAGCTTTTTGAAACGTCTATTTAAAAAAAAAAATAGATACATAAGCTTTAATATTATATGAATTGAATTCAAACCGTCAAAATAATATAAAGTAAAATAAGATGCTGTCAAGTAATATAAGGACAAAATTTATTGTCTTGGTGGTGGGGTTTTTTTTCCTTTTTTTAAAAAAAATACAATAAGTCCAAAATTGTTGTTGTTATTATCATTATTAATTTTATTATTAAAAACATGAAAAATTATTGCCCATTTGATGACAAGGACTTGAGCTTTGTAACCTTCAAGTTGCCCACAATATTATTTATTTCAAAAAAATTAATACAATATGCATCCAGCTGCTAAT
>JAJONQ010042123.1:0-21977 GCA_036250385.1 Solanum microdontum
TCTAGCCAAAATGTCCCTTTTAAAGCATGTTTTGCATGGTCATCATACTTAGTACATTTTGTGTACTAACCCATATTCTTCATGTTTTTACTACAAGTGTAGGTTCCGGCAAGTGATCCCTCCTAGCTAGTTTGAAGTGTTGGATTGCTTTCCTCCAAGACTTGATATGTCCTCATGGATTCGAGGATAAGACTTTTAAGTTCTTTTGTTCATGTAATAGACAATTTTAGCTATTGTTTCGATTGTAAAGGGTTGTGTCCCTACTTATGTTTTGTGATTGTGTCTAAGATGGCCATGTGAGACTTAGACTTCCGCTGTGTGTTTTTAAAGTTGTTTTAGTGAAGTTTGAATGTTTGGATGTACATAAGTTTTTAATTCCGCAATATTATGATTATTGAATGTAATGAATGACTATGTGGCTTGTATAAGACCCCTTCGGGGTCGAGTACGCCTTGTTACCACTTGGGGGTGCTCCCGGGTCGTGACAAGTGTGCTGAGCCCTAAAGAAAAGGATCCAATCGGGGGAAAAAGGGAGCAGTCGACGCATCGCTGAGCAGTTTCGTGCAGCAGTACCATACCGCCCAATGGCCCAGAGCACGACGATGCAAAAGGTTGGTACGAGAAGGCGATGAACTACACCAAATGGCGAAATACCGAGTTGATCGCCGATTCCAACTAATGACGCCGAACGATTCGCTGCATCACAAATTTGTGATAACTATAAATACTAGTTAGATTTTTAGTTTTTGTGTAGAACTTTTATTATAATAGAAATTGTGTCCTCAAATGCTTATTTTATCTCAATATCTGTTGAAAACCCTTAAGTTTCAGGTATTTGAAGTTAAAGAGAGCATGGACACTACGTCGCAAAAGAGGAATGAAAAGGGCTTAAAAGAACGAAGAAATTAAGGCCTGAGCATCGCTGAATCCACTTGGCTAGTCGTCGAAGGTTCTAACTTCTCCTTTTGTTCCAGTGTGCTGAGCCCTAAAGAAAAGGATCAAGTTGGCAGAAAAGGGGAGCAGTCGGCACATCGCTGAGCAGTTCCGTGAAGCAGTACCATACCACCCAATGGCCCAAAGCACGACGATGCAGAAGTTTGGTAGGAGGTGGCGATGAACAACACCAAAGGGTGAATCGCCGAGTTGATCGGTGATTCTGACTAATGACACCGAATGATCCGCTGCAGCATAAATGTGTGATAACTATAAATACTAGTTAGAGTTTTAGTTTTAGTGTGGAACTTTTATTATAATTTTCACTTAGAGAATAGTACATTTGGATATTTTTTCTCTATGTTCTGGAGGGTTTCATCTCCAAGGATTTGGACTTGGGTCTCTTAGATTCTTCATTCTTGGCCTGTAACAAGACTTAAATCTTCATATCCATTTCAATGCAAGCTCATTTAGGTATATATTTCTATATCTTGATGTGTGGCTAAAATCTCCCATTCTTGGGTTGTGTTTTAGCGAATATGTGTTCAGATTGTTGTTGGGTCTTGTTTGCTAATAGTTTAGATGTAGTTTAATGGTGATTTCGTCTAGTAGTTGTGGATGAATTTAACAAAATTCTAGTTGCAAATACAAGTTTATTTATGTGTTTTCAGCTTGCTCGAGAGAGAAGTCATGAAACCAAGACTACTAGCTTGATCGCCTAAGGAATGGGTCGACATGAGGTACAACTCGAAAGAGTGAACCTTAGTCCCATATCCTAACACTCAGCTCGAGAGAGTGAGTGGGGTAAGGCGTAGGCTGGCCTTCATACAGCAAGTCGGTGACCGAGAGGAACCCATTTGAAATGGGGTAAGTTGCTCGAGAGAGAACTTATTGCCACATAAAGCTTAGTCTAGTCACTATTACTCTATAAATTTTCTATCACAAGCATATACCAAACAATCTAGCTTAACCCGTATTCCCATCACATCCCAAGTATTCCCTCACATTATTTTGAAATCCTTGTTTATTTTGATGTTTTTACCTAACTTGTGACTACCCCCCCCCCCCATTGTTAATTAACATTCTTGTGTCTCCCTTTTTTAATTTACAATATTTTTACGCGTTAATGTCTTTAGCTACGACTAGTTAGAACTAAATTTTATTTTTCTATAAATTCTCAAAACCACTCTCTTGGGATGCCCAACCCTTGGTTGGGTTATTATACTATTGCATGATCGTAGACACTTGCATTGGAAGTTGTGTCCTTGATTACGCAAACGTTAAAAAGGCACCGCTGCCTGCGAGTGGTGTTATTTGGGAATTATTAGTTAAGTAGAATTTTTTGTTCTTCTTAAGTGGTAGTTTACTAACCTAATTTTTAGATTCGTCTAGCTTGTTTGCGTGTTGAGACAGGATCATGAGTATACATGATGGAGATGGTGAACCAATGGAGCACCTCCCAGTAGACGTGCTAAAGTTCAGGGATAGCATCCTAACCTTCAAGAATCTAGAAGGAGAACTTTTTCACGAGTCGTAACTGAGGTTTAAAACACTAATGATACAATGCCTGACTCATGAGATCGGTGATCTAGTTTTACTAGACTATTTCTATATCGGTCTAAATCTCAGAAATAGAGGATTAATATATAAAATTATCCCAGGTGGCCTTGGGAGATACTCCTATGAAACCGCATCCAAACTCCTTGACTTCGTGGCTAAAACCAACAAGGATATTGAAAAGGACCAGTAATTTATCATTTTGCTGGATCAGATGGATAACTTGACCCAAAAGGTCGAGGAACTGGAGGTGATGTCCAAAGAGAATAGCAAATACATACCACTTACCAATCAGGGAAGACCTATGGACATTGAAAATAAATGTATCAAGGACATGCTACTATCCATTCTCCATAAGCTAAATGAGCAAGATAAAGTGCTAGAGAAGATTAGAGAAAATGTAGAAGTGCTAAATCAGATGAGCGTTTCTCACTCTAGATCTATCCAGCTAATTGAAACTATCTTGGGTCATGTAATGCCTCATCTCCATCAGGCACAAAGCAGGTGGTTGCCAAAATGATGTTTTGGCTAACTCCAAAAGTGAAGTTTAGGTGTTAACCCGCGTCGTACCACGACGTTAACTAAGGCGATGTTTGGGAGGCGACCCAAAACCCTTAACTGCTTTAATTATGTTATTTTTGAAATAAAGGTGTTTTGATTTTGTAGGATTGGGCATCAAAAGCTTTTGAAAAGTACAGGATGAATCACACAAGTTCAATTGGCGAATCGCCGACTAGATCGGCGACATCGACAAAGACCGCCGTTTGGATCCTTACTTTGACTGAGGGTCTGGTAAGACTCAGTGAGGTAGGTAAACACTCGGTGGATCACCGAGCAGCGGAACAAATTCAACTAAAGTCATCGAATGGGTGAGATCTAGATGGTTTTATTAAAGCCACTGGTCTTGACTTTAAACCTTTTTCATATTCTCTCACTCTCGATATTCGCAAAATCGCACCTTGTAACAATTCTAGTTGCTTTAGTAGTGCTTGGATCTGTACTAACCTACTGCCTAGCATCACATTCTTGATTTAATCTACCTAAAAGGTTGGTTCTCCAAATCCTGCACTCAATTGTGATATTTATATTGACTTTGCAAGTAATTTTATTCTATGTCGTGTGTTGTGCCCTTCTGATAAATTTAGGCCATTCGGCGTGCTGAGGCAAGCTCGCCGAATCACTTGGCGGGTTTCCAAATTACTCCATCTCGCCTTTAATTTCATGCTACTTGTGATAAGGGCCCTGTAACTTTGAGCCGGAAATCTCTGATCGTCAAAAGCATTCGGCGACTCCCTTGGATGCCATTTGTCTGCACTCACGAACCTTTTTTCACTGTATCTCTCAGCGGATAAAATCCTATTCGCCAAAGAAACTTGGCGAATCGCCGATCTATTCGATGAGTTTTTCTGCAATTGTGCCCCGCTGAATTTAATTTATTTGTTTTAACCTGTTTCAAATTCTTTGTAGAAATGGGTAGATCTAAAGTTGAAGGAAGAAGCAAGCCACCCCAAAGTAAAACAAAAGGGATTACAATCAACAAGGATGCAGATGCATTCCAAAGCAAATTTGCTAAACTCTCCACAACTGGTGAAAAGGAAAAGGGTAAACACAAGACCGTTAAATTATCAAATGCAAGAACTGACAGTAATGGATTTTATGAAGATGACCTTAACCAATTTGAGAGCAAAGGTGTTAGTTCTGATGAGGATGATTTGTTAATAGCACAGAGGGTTGAGCGGTGAACTAGCAAACTGAATGATCCATCCAGGGCCAGGACTCCCCAGCCTACCACTACTATACTTCTAAGTCCAGAGCAGGCAATGGTATTGGCATCTCCAGTATAAGGTCCTCAGCACAAATTGAGGAAACGCTGAGTGGCTGAGGACAATTCCGGAGGAAAAGCGTCTGTCCATAGATGGGGTTATAGACAGGAAGCCAGAGATAATGGAGTGTGTGAGATACCACAAGTTCCAAATCTTCACCAAACCCCGTGGCTCGTATATTCTAACCTGGGTAAGAGAGTTCTACAGTGCATATAGTGCACTAATACCCTAGGAAAAGTAGTTAGCAGCAGCCTTCAAAGAAGTTGACTATGTGGTTGTCAAAGGCAGGATGGTGAAGTGTTATAGTGAGAAAATCAATGCTGTCTTGGGCATGTCCACGAATGTTGGGGATCACTGCTAGTACTTGATCAGAACAAAGAGACTGGATGAGATGAAAAAGTGGTTAGCCCCACTAATTTCAAATGAGACTCCAAAGTGTTTACGAAAGGAGTCTCGATTTAAAAGAAAGAACTAAACATAGCCGCAAGGTTCTGGTTAGGTTTTATCAGAAGCACAATTATGCCGTCCCAAATTGAATCGATCATTCGCCTTCCCAAGGCATCTTGCCTGGGTTGCGTCATAGAGGAAACTCAGATAAACTCGGGTACAATAATTGCTTCAGAGATACTCATGCGCGTAAGACAGAGCTGAACCTTACTTCCATTCCCTGTCTTTATCACAAAATTATGCAAACGAGCCTGGGTGCCTTGAGATGCCGAGAAGGATGTGAAAGTGATGCCCACAGCCTCTACTGATATTCAGAGGATCGAAGCCGAGTACCATAAGGATCAATCAGAAAGGAAGAATGAAACATCAGTGGAGTTAGTAAACATAGAATCATTACCTACAGAGGCACCTATGCCTACTCCGGTCCCTGAGCCTTCAGGTATATCCATTGTCACTACTACTCCCGTTGATATTCCAGGTTCTATTATTGCACGGTCACCAAGGCCCACTACCTCTGCTACTGTTTCCCAGCTTCCACTCACACAGGCTTCCCTACTCCAGATGGGACAGCTGGCCCTTTCTGCTGATCGTTCGGTTGCTAGTCTAGAGGCCTCTGTTCGAGGCATGATCCATATTTCCCTAATGGATGTTGTGACACCTCTATGCACTACCATTGATGCCCTAGCGACCAGGATAGCGATGTCTGAATACAACCAAGGGTCCACAGAGGAGGTGACGGCTTGAAAAGCTACCATTGCTGAACTGCGAAAAGATGTAGACCATCTAAAGTCCACTGATGTGTCCAAGGTCTTTGGAACAGGGGAGATTGTAGATATACCTGAAATACCTCAGACAACCACTGGACATGGGGATAGAGCAAAGAAAATAGCCGACCTTGAGTCAAAAGTAGAGACTGATGAAGAGAGGCATGAAGAAACTGAAGGACCCGCAGATGAAGACATGGCCGAGATAGAAGCAATCATGATAGATGTTGATGTCCATCAGTTCTTTCGCACCTGTTGCTAGATCTAGTGGAGCTGCTACTTCTGGAGGTTACTCTGGGTACTGAAGCCCAGACAAATGGAGCAACTGATTAGCTAGGATCAACTCTTTACCTCCCTTTTTTTCTTTCTTTATTTTACATTTTGGATTATGTTCATTGCATTTGAGGAAAAATTGCTTTTATTTCTAGTGGGGTGAGGCCCACCTTTTGTGTGCTACTCGTGCTTTGTGTTGATATTTAGATTATTTTGCTTAAATTTTGTTGAGATAATGCGCATGTGTGGACGTTTGAGCTTATGGCTCCCTTCTTGTTTTAAATTGTAAAATAACTTTGACCCTTCCAAAAAATTCAATTTCTGCCACCTCTCGCGTGTTGAATGTGATAGTTCTTTTGCAAATTTTAAGTCTCAGTTTTGATCAATACCGATGACTTGAGTAGCGCTATCAATTGAACGAACATGAATGCGTGGCTACGATGAGACCAAATGAAGTTGCATAGACAATATGTGAACTCATTGCATCTATTTATGACTAGCCTTATATCAAATTGATTTCTCTTCTGAAGATCATTGCACACTAGCGAAAGTGTAGAGTCTTGTTTAACTTATAGTGTCAATGCCTAGTGTGATGAGCTAACCTGTGAACTATGCATGATAGATCCTAGAAATTACCCCATTGGTGCAGTCAACTGAGTGATGCTATCTCTTGATAGGATCTTCGGCAAATTTTATGAGTCTAAGCAAAATTGACGTATACCTCTTTTGTGACCTACCGTGTGAGCGTGTGAATCTATCTTGAACACCCTTTGAGCCTTACCTTTATTTGGAAGAAATTTGATGAAAACTAGACCTTTCTTAATCTATCACCCATAATCCTCATGAAGTTGTGGTTAATTTGAATAGCCAACTTAGGCCAAAATCCAAAGTTGGTGGTGTGGTGAAAAGAGAAGACAAATCAAGAAGGTCAAGAAAGTCCCTCCTACCCATGGTTTTGAGGAAAATGGAACCCCTCCATATAAAAGAAAAGACAGAAAAGAAAAAAAGTAAAAGAATGAAAAAGAAAAGTTGTGAAATAAAGTTTGAAAAATGAAAGGGGGATCTCAAACAATGCATGGAAAGTGAATAATATGATGACTTATGAGCACTAATGAAAATGATGAATGAAAAGGAAAGGAAGTGTTGTGTGAACCACATTTCATGAGAATGAAAGTCACTGAGCCTAAATGACCATACCTTTGCACTCAGCCACATTACAAGACTTGAAAACACCTTTTTGATCTTGAGTGAGCTGAAACAAATGTTGATTGGAAAATACAGGCAAACCTATGGGTGAAACTGTGCATGATGTTCAACTTAGTGAGTGTGAGCGTTGCATATGATTCCAAAGCTTTAAACTGTACAACCATTGTGTGAATATGGAATCATTATTTGTGTGAGGGCATTTGAACACTATAGTTGAGCTTGAACTATCATTTGAAGCAAGTATTGTGAGCATGAGATTCTTTGGTAATAGTGTGTCACAACTTGAATTTTTGAGTGCACAATTGATCCTTGCATAAGTGAATTGAGTCTTGTTCTGTGCATTCACGATTGAGTCTCGTGTAGCACTGTTTGAGACACCCTTTTTGAATGGCTGAACTTGAGTTTGCTTGAGGACAAGCAAAAGTATAAGTTGGGGGTGGTTAATGCGTGCACAAATTGGACTCATCTAGGGATATATTTTAATAGAAATTGTGTCCTCAAATGCTTATTTTATCTCATTATCTAATGAAAACCCTTATGTTTCAGGTATTTGAAGTTAAAGAGAGCATGGACACTACGTCGCAAAAAAGGAACTAAATGGGCTGAAAAGAACAAAGAAATGAGGGCCTGAGGATCATCGAGTCCACTTGGCGAGTCGCCGAAGGTTCTTACTCCGCCTTTTGTTCAGTGTGCTAAGCCCTTAAGAAAAGGATAGAGTCGGCGGAAAGAGGGAGCAGTCAGCGCATCGCCGAGTAGTTCCACGAAGCAGTACCATACCGCTCAATGGCCCAGAGCAGGACGTTGCAGAAGTTGGTATGAGGCGGAAATGAATTAAACCAAAGGGCGAATCGCCGAGCTAATCGGCATTTATGACTAATGACACCGAACGATCCGCTGTAGTACAAATCTATTATAACTAAAAATACTAGTTAGATTTTTAGTTTTAGTGTGGAACTTTTATTATAATTTTCACTTAGAGAATAGTCCGTGTGGATATTTTTGCTCTAAGTTTAAGAGGGTTTTGGAAACTTGAAGAAGAAGAGGGTTTCATCTTCAAGGATTTGGACTTAGGTTTCTTGGATTTTTCATTCTTGGCAGGTAACAAGACTTAAAGCTTCATACCCATTTGAATGCAGGCTCATTTAGGTATAAATTTCTATCTCATGATGTGTGGCTAAAAATCCCCATTCTTGGGGTGTGATTTAGCTAATATGGGTTAACATTGTTGTTGGGTCTTGTCTGCTAATAGTTTAGATGTAGTTTGATGGTGATTTCCTCAAGTAGTTGTTGATGAATTTAACAAATTTGTAGTTGCAGATACAAGTTTATTTATGTTTTTTTGGCTTGCGAGAGAGAGAAGTCACGAAACCAAGACTAGTAGATTGATGGCCTAAGAAGTGGGTCGACATGAGGTTCAGCTCAAGAGAGTGAACCTTAGTCCCATATCCTAACACTCAGCTCGAGGGAGTGAGTTGGGTAAGGCGTAGGCTGGCCTTCATGCTGCAAGTGGGTGTCCGAGAGGAACCCATTTGAAACGGGGTAAGTTGCTTTTGTCCCTCTTTTTTAATTTACAATGTTTTTACTTGTTAATACCTTTAGCTATGGCTAGTTTGAATTAACTTTTATTTTTCTATAAATTCTCAACACCACTCTCTTGGGACGATCCCAACCCTTGGTTGGGCTATTATACTACTGCACGATCGTAGACACTTGCATTGGAAGTTGTGTCCTTGATTACACATACATCAAAATGGCACCGCTGCCGGGGAGTGGTGTTATTTGAGAATTCTTAGTTAAGTTGAATTTTTTGTTCTTCATAAGTGGTAATTTACTAACCTAATTTTTAGTTTTGTCTAGCTTGTTTGCGTGTTGAGACAGGATCATGAGTATATATGATCGAGATGGTGAACCAATGGAACACCTCCTAGTAGAAGTGATGAGGTTCAGGATAGCATACTGACCTTCAAGAATCTAGAAGGAGAACTTTTTTCATGAGTCGTGACTGAGGTTTACAACATTATTGATACAATGCCTGACTCATTAGATCACCGATCTAGTTTTACTGGACTATTTCTATAGGGGTCTAAATCCTAGAAACAGAGGATTAATCGATCAACTTATCCCCGGTGGCCTTGAGAGATACTCCTATGAAACCGCAGCCAAACTCCTTGACCTCGTGGCTAAAACCAACAAGGATATTGAAAAGGACCAGCAATTGATCATTTTGTTGGATCAGATGGATACCTTGACCCGAAAGGTCGAGGAACTGGAGGTGATGTCCAAAGAGAAGAGAAAATACATACCACTTACTGAGCAGGGAAGACCTATGGACATTGAAAATAAATGTATCAAGGACATGCTATTATCCATTGTCCATAATCTAAACGACCAAGATAAAGTGCTACAGGAGATTAGAGAAAATGTAGAAGTGCTAAATCAGATGAGCAGTTCTCACTCTAGATCTATCGAGCTAATTGAAATTCTCTTGGGTCATGTAATGCGTCATCTCTATCAGGCACAAAGCAGGGGGTTGCCAAATGATGTTTTGGCTAACCCCAAAAGTGAAGTTTAAGTGTTAACCCACGTCGTTCCACAGAGTTAAATAAGGCGTTGTTTGGGAGGCAACCCAAAACCCTAAACTTCTTTAATTATGTTATTTTTTAAATAGAGGTGTTTTGATTTTGTAGGATTGGGCATGAAAAGTTTGTGAAAAGTACAGGATGAAATACACAAGTTCAATCGACGAATAGCCGACTAGATCAACGACCTCGACAAAGACCGTCGTTTGGATCATTACTTTGATTGAGGGTCTTGTAAGACTCGGTGAGGTAGGTAAACACTCAGCGGATCTTCGAGCAGCGGAGAAAATTCAACTAATGTAGCCGAATAGGTGAGATCTGGATGATTTTTATAAAGCCACGGGTCTTGACTTTCGACCATTTTCATATTCTCTCACTCTCCATTTTTGCAAAATCACATCTCATAAGTATTCCAGTCGCTTTAGTAGTGCTTGGATATGTACTAACCTGCTGCCTAGCATCACATTCTTGACTTAATCTGCCTAAAAGGTTGGTTCTCCAAACCCTGCACTCGGTTGTGATTTTTATATTCTGATTGCAAGTAATATTATTCTATGTTGTGTTTTGTGCCCTACTGATAAATTTAGACCATTCGGTGTGCTGAGGCGAGCTTGCTGAATCAGTTGGCGGGTTTCCAAATGACTCTATCTCGCTTTTAATTTCATGCTACTTGTGATAAGGGCTCTGTAACTTTCGGCCAGAAATCTTTGATCGCCGAAAGTCCCCTTGGTCGCCTTTTGTCTGCACTCCCGAACCTTTGTGCACTGTATCCGTCGGCGGATAAAATCCTGCTCGCCAAAGCAACTTGGCGACTCACCGATCTATTCGTCTAGTTTTTCAGCAATTATGCCCCTCTGAATTTAATTTATTTATTTTAACCTCTTCCAAATTCTTTGTAGAAATGAATAGATCTAACGTTGCAGGAAGAAGCAAGCCACCCCAAGGTAAAACAAAAGGGATTACAATCAACAAGGATGCAGATGCATTCAAACGCAAGGTTGTTAAACTCTCCACAACTGGTGAAAAAAAAAGGGCAAACACAAGACCGTTAAATTTTCAAATGCAAGAACTATCAGTAATGGATTTTATGAAAATGACCCCAACCAATCTGAGAGTAAAAGTGTGGGTTCTGATGAGGATGATCTGTTAATAGCACAGAGGACAGTGCGGTGAACTAGGAAACTGAATGATCCATCCAGGGACAGGACTCCCTAGCCTACCACTACTACTCCTCTAAGTCCAGAGCAGATAATGGTATTGGTATCTCCAGTACAATGTCCTCCGCCTAAATCAACAAATTGAGTAAAGCCTGAGTGGTTGACAACAATCCTAGAGTAAAAGTGTTTGTCCATAGATGGGTTATAGACAGGCACCTAGAGTTAATGGAGTTTCTACGATACCACAAGTTCCATATATTCACCAAACCCCGTGGCCCGTATATTCTAAGTTGGGTAAGAGGGTTTTACAGTGCATACTGTGCACTAATACCCCAGCAAAAGCAGCTAGCAGCATCCTTCAAAGAAGTTGACTATGTGGTTGTCAGAGGCAAGAGGGTAAAGTGTGATAGTGAGGAAATCAGCGCAGTCTTCGGCATGTCCACGAATGTTGGGGATCACTGCCAGTTCTTAATTAGAACAAATAAATGGATGAGATGAAAAACTAGTTAGCCCCACTAATTTCATATGAGACTCCAAAGTACTCGGCGGAACGAGTCCCGATTGAAAAGAAAGAACTAAACATAGTCGCAAGATTCTAGTTCAGTTTTATCCGCAGCACAATTATGCCGTCCCAAAATGAGTCGATCTTTCACCTTGCCAAGGCAGCTTGCCTGGGTTGCATCATAGAAGAAACTCAGATAAACTTGGGTTACAATCATCGCTTCAGAGATACTCATGCGCGCATGACAGAGCCGAACCTCACTTCCATTCCCAGTCTTGATCACAGAATTATACAAAAGATCCTGGGTGCCTCGAGATGCCAAGAAAGATGTGGAAGTGATACCAATAACCTCTCTTGATATCCGGAGGATCGAAGCTGAGTACCGTAAGGATCAAGCAGAAAGGAAGAATGCAGCATTGGTGGAGTTAGTAAACACAAAATCATTCCCTGCAGAAGTACCTACGCCTACTCCGGTGTCTGAACCTTTAGGTATATCCATTATAACTGCTACTCCCATTGATACTCCAGGTTCTCCTATTGCTGCATGGTCTCCAAGACCCACTACCACTGCTGTTATTTCCCGGCTTCCACTCACATAGGTTTCCCTACTCCGAATGGAACAGCTGGCCCTCTCTACTAATCGTCGAGTTGCTAGTCTAGAGGCCTCTATTCCAGGCATGATCCAGATTACCCTAATTGATGTTGTGACACATCTAAGCACTACCATTGACTCCCAAGAGGCCAGTATAATGGTGTGTGAACACAACCAAGGCTCCATAGAGGAGGTGACGACTTTAAAAGCTGCCATTGCTGAACTGCGAAAATATGTAGACCATCTAAAGTCCATCGATGTGTCTATGGTCTTTGGAACAGGTGTGATTCCAGACATACCTGAAAGGCCACAGACAACCACTGAACATGGGGATAGAGAAAAAAAGATACCCGGTCCTGAGTCAGAAGTAGAGATTGATAAAAAGAGGCATGAAGAAACTGAGGGAGCTACGGATGAATACCTGACCAAGATGGATGCAATCATGATAGATGTTGTGCAGGCTTCCTTAGCACCTGTTTATGGATCTAGTGGAGTTGGTCCTTCTGGAAGTCACTCTGGGTACTGAAGCCCAGACAGATGGAGCGACCGATTAGGCAGGATCAACTCTTTACCTCCCTTTCTTTCTTTCTTTATTTTACATTCCGGAGTCTGTTTATTGCGTTTGAGGAGAAATTGCTTTTATTTGTGGTGGGGTGAGGCCCATATTTTGTGTGTTACATGTGTTTTGTGTTTATATTTGGATTATTTTGCTTAAATTTTGTTGAGATACTGCGCATGTGTTGATATTTTAACTTATGGCTCCCTTCTTGTTTTAAATTGTAAAATAATTTTGACCCTTTCGAAAAATTCAATTTCTGCCACCTCTCGTGTGTTGAATGTGGATGTTCTTTTGCAAAATTTGAGTCTTGGTTTCGATCAATACCGATAATTTGAATAGTGCTCTCAATTGAACTAACATGAATGCGTGGCTACAATGAGGCCAAATGAAGTTACACAAACAATATGTGAACTCTTTGCATCTCATTATGACTAGCCTTGTATCAAATTGATTTTTCTTGTGATGATCATTGCACACTTGAGAAAGTGTGGAGTCTTGTTTAACTCATAGTGGCAATGCCTAGTGTGATGAGCTTACCTATGAACTATGCATGATAGATCCTAGAATTTTCCCCGTTGGTCCTGTCAACTGAGTTATGCTATCTCCTGATATGATCTTAGGCAACTTCTACGAGTGTAAGCCAATTTGACAAATACATCTTTTGTGACCTACCTAATGAGCGTGTGAAACTATATTGAACACTATTTGAGCCTTAACTTTATTTGGAAGAAACTTGATGAAAACTAGACCTTCTTAATCTATCACCCATTATCCTCATGAAGTTTTGGTTACTTTGAATAGACAACTTAGGCCAAAAGCCTAAGTTGGGGTTGTGGTGAAAAGAGAAGACAAATCAAGAAGTGCAAGAAAGTCCCTCCTAGCCATGGTTTGTAGGAAAATGGAACCCCTCCATATAAAAAAGAGAGACACAAAAGAAAAAAAGAAGAATAATGAAAAAGAAAAGTTCTGAAATTAAGTTGAAAAATGAAAGGGGGATCTTAAACAATCCATGGAAAGTGAATAATAGGATGACTTATTAGCACTAATCAAAATGATGAAGGAAAAGGAAAGGAAGTGTTGTGTGAACCACATTTCATGAGGATGAAAGTCATTGATCCTAAATTACCATACCTTTGCACTCAACCCCATTACAAGCCTTAAAATACCTATTTGATCTTGAGTGAGCTAAAACAAATGTTAATTGGAAAATACGGGCAAACCTATGGGTGAAAGCATGCTTTATGTTCTTCTTTGTGAGTGTGAGCGTTGCATCTGATTACAAAGCTTTAAATGGTAAAATCATTGTGTGAATATGGAATCATTCTTTGTGTGAGGGCATTTGAACACTATAGTTGTGCTTGAACTTGCATTTGAAGCAAGTAATGTGAGCATGAGAATCTTTGGTGAAGGTGTGTCACAACTTGAATCTTTTAGTACACAATTGATCCTTGCATAAGTAAATTGAGTCTTGTTGTGTGAATTCATGATTGAGTCTTGTGTAGCACTGTTTGAGACAACCTTTTTGAACGGCTGAACTTGAGTTTGCTTGAGGACAAGCAAAATTTAAGTTGGGGGTGGTTGATGAGACCACAAATTGGACTCATCTAGGGCTATATTTTAATAGAAATTGTGTCCTCAAATGCTTATTTTATCTCAATATCTGATGAAAACCCTTAAGTTTCAGGTATTTGAAGTTAAAGAGAGCATGGACACAATGTCGCAAAAAAGGAACGAAATGGGCTGAAAAAAATGAAAAAATGAAGGCCTGAGGATCGCCGAGTCCACTTGGCGAGTCGCTGAAGGTTCTTACTTCGCCTTTTGTTCCAGTGTGCTGAGCCTTGAAGAAAAGAATCAAGTCGGCAAAAAAAAGGGAGCAGTCGGCGCATCACCGTGTTGTTCTGCAAAGCAGTACCATACTTCCCAGTGGCCCAGAGCACAACGATGCAGAAGGTTAGAACGAGGCGGTGATGCACTACACCAAAGTGTGAATCGCCTAGTTGATCGGCGAATTTGACTAATGACGCCGAACGATCCGCTGCAGCACAAATATGTGATAACTATAAATACTAGTTAGAGTTTTAGTTTTAGTTTAGAACTTTTATTATAATTTTCACTTAGATAATAGTACGTTTGGATATTTTTGCTCTAAGTTTTAGAGGGTTTTGGAAATATGAAGAAGAAGAGGGTTTCAACTTTAAGGATTTGAACTTGAGTCTCTTGGATTCTTCATTCTTGGCATGTAACAAGACTTAAATCTTCATACCCATTTGAATATAAGATAATTTAGGTATAAAATTATATCTCTTGATGTGTGGCTAAAAACCCCCATTCTTGGGCTGTGATTTAGCGAATATGGGTTAACATTGTTGTTGGGTCTTGTTTGCTGATAGTTTAGATGTAGTTTAATGATGATTTCATCTAGTAGTTGTGGATTCATTTAACAAATTTGTAGTTGGAAATACATGTTTATTTATGTGTTTTTGGCTTGCTCGAGAGAGAAGTCGCGAAACGAAGAATACTAGATTGATGTCCTTATGAGTGGGTCGACATGTGGTTCAGCTCAAGAGAGTAAACCCTAGTCCCATATCCTAACATTCAGCTCGAGAGAGTGAGTGGGGTATGGTGTAGGCTGGTCTTCATGCAACAAGTGGGTGTCCGAGAGGAACCCATTTGAAACGTGTTAAGTTGCTTGAGAGAGAACTTATACCCACATAAAGATTAGCCTACTCACTATTACTCTATAAATTTTCAATCGCATGCATGTACCCAATAATCTAGCTTAACCCATATTCCCATCACATCCCAAGGATTCCCTCTAATTATTTAGAAACCATTGTTTATTTTGCTATTTTTACCTTACTTGTGACAAGCCCCCCCCCCCCCATTGTTAATTGACACTCTTGTGTCCCCATTTCTTAATTTATAACATTTTTAGTAGTTAATGTCTTTAGGTACGACTAGTTAGAACTAAATTTTATTTTTTGATAAATTCTCATAACCACTCTCTTGGGACGATCTCAATCCTTGGTTGGGTTATTATACTACTACACGATCGTAGACACTTGCATTGGAAGTTGTGTCATTGATTACGCAATAATCAAAATGGCACCGATGCCCAGTAGTGGTATTATTTTGGAATTCTTAGTTGGGTAGAATTTTTAATTCTTCTTAAGTCATGGTTTACTAACCTAATGTTTAGTTTTGTCTAGCTTGTTTGCGTGTTAAGACAGGATCATGAGTATACATGATGGAGATGGTGAACCAATGGAGCACCTCCCAGTAGAAGCACTGAGGTTCAAGGATAGCATCATGACCTTCAAGAATCTAGAAGGAGAACTTTTTCATGAGTCTTGGCTGAGGTTTAAAAACACTATTGATACAATGCCCGACTAATGAGATCCCTGATCTAGTTTTACTGGACTGTTTCTATAGGGGTCCAAATCCTAGAAACAGAGGATTAATCGATCAACTTATCCTAGGTGGCCTTGGGAGATACTCATATGAAACCGCAGCCAAACTCCTTGACCTCTTGGCTAAAACCAACAAGGATATTGAAAAGGACCAGCAATTGATCACTTTGCTTGGTCAGATGGATAACTTGATCCAAAAAGTCAAGGAACTGGAGGTGATGTCCAAAGAGAATAGCAAATACATACCACTTACCGAGTAGGGAATACATATAGACAATGAAAATAAACTTATGATGGACATGCTATTAACCATTCTCCATAAGCTAAATGAGCAAGATAAAGTGCTAAAGGAGATTAGAGAAAATGTGGAAGTGCTAAATTAGATGAGCGGTTCTCACTCTAGATCTATCCAGCTAATTAAAACTCTCTTGGGTCATGTAATGCCTCATCTCCATCAGGCACAAAGCAGGGGGGTTGTGAAATGATGTTTTGGCTAACCCCAAAAGTAAAATTTAGGTGTTAACCTGCGTCATGCCATGACGTTAACTAAAGAGTTGTTTGGGAGGAAACCCAAAACCCCTAACTGCTTTAATTATGTTATTTTTGAAAGAAAGGTGTTTTGACTAGATCGGTGACCTCGACAAAGACCGTCGTTTGAATCCTTACTATGACTGAGGGTCCTGTGAGACTCCGCGAGGTAGGTAAACACTCGGCGGATCGCCGAACAACTGAACAAATTCAACTAATGTCGCCGAATAGGTAAGATCAGGATTGTTTTAATAAAGCCACGGGTCTTGACTTTCAACCTTTTTCATATTCTCTCAGTTTCAATTTTCTCAAAATCACACATCGTAAGTAATCTAGTTGCTTTAGTAGTGCTTGGATATGTACTAACCTGCTGCCTAGCATCACAGTCTTGACTTAATCTGCCTAAAAGGTTGGTTCTCCAAACCCTGCACTCAATGGTGATATTTATACTCTCATTGTACGTAATTTTATTCTATGTCGTGTGATGTGCCCTTCTGATAAATTTAGGCCATTCGGTGTGCTAAGGCGAGTTCGCCCAATCACATGGCAGGTCGTCAAATGACTCCATCTTGCCTTTAATTTCATGTTTTTTGTTATAAGGGCTCTGTAACTTTCAGCCAGAAATCTTTGATCGCCAAAAACATTCGACGACTCGCCAAAAGTCCCCTTGGTCACCCATTATCTGCACTCCCAAAACTTTTTACACTGTATCTCTCGGTGGATAAAATCCTGCTCGTCAAAGCAACTAGGTGACTCACCGATCTATTCGGTGAGTTTTTCTGCAATTGTTCCCCTCTAAATTTAATTTATTTGTTTTAACCTCTTCTAAATTCTTTGCAGAAATGGCTAGATCTAAAGTTTCAGTAAGAAGCAAGCCACCCCAAGGTAAAGCAAAAGGGGTTACAATCAACAACGATGTAGATGCATTCAAAAGCAAGGTTACTAAACTCTCCACTGCTGGTGAAAAGGAATAGGGCAAACACAAGACCGTTAAATTATAAAATGCAAGCACTGACAGCAATGGCTTTTATGAAGATGACCCCCACCAATATGAGAGCAAAGGTGTGGGTTGTGATGACGATGATCTGTTAATAGCACAGAGGGATGACCGGCGAACTAGGAAACTAAATGATCCATCCAGGGCCAGGACTCCCCAGCCTACCACTACTACACCGCTAAGTCCAGAGTAGGCAATGGTATTGGCATCTCCAGTACAGCGTCCTCCGCCTAAATCAACAAATTCAGTAAAGACTGAGGGGCTGAGGACAATTCTGGAGGAAAAGCGTCTGTCCATAGAGGGGTTACAGACAGGCACCCAGAGATAATGGAGTGTCTGAGATACCACAAGTTCCAAATCTTCACCAAACCTCGTGGCCCGTATATTCTAAGCTAGGTGAGAGACTTCTACAGTGCACTAATACCCCAGCAAATGCAGCTAGCAGTAGCCTTCAAAGAAGTTGACTATCTGTTTATCAGCGGTGGGAGAGTGAAGTGTGATAGTGAGGAAATCAACGCAGTCTTGGGCATGTCCACTAATGTTAGGGATCACTGCCAATACTTGATCAAAACAAAGAGACTATATGAGATGAGAAAGTGGTTAGCCCCACTAATTTCAGATGAGGCTCCAAAGTTGTCGGCGGAAGGAGTCCCGATTGAAAAGAAAGAACTAAACATAGCCATAAGGTTCTGGTTCACTTTTATCGCAGCACAATTATGCCATCCTAAAATGAGTCGATCCTTTTCCTTGCCAAGGCAGCTTGCTTGGGTTGCGTCATAGAGGAAACTCAGATAAACTTGGGTACAATCATTTCTTCAGAGATACTCATGCGCGCAAAAAGAGCCGAACCTTACTTCCATTCCCAGTCTTGACCACAAAATTATGCAAACAAGCCTGGCTACCTCGAAATGCCCAGAAGGATATGGATGTGATGCCCACAACTTCTACTGATATCTGGAGGATCGAAGCCAAGTACCTTAAGGATCAAGAAGAAAGGAAGAATGTAGCATCAGTGGAGTTAGTAAACACAGAATCATTGGCTACAGAGGCACCTATGCCTACTCCGGTCCCTTAGCCTTCAGGTATATCCATTGTCATAGCTAATCACGTTGATACTCCAGGTTCTCCTATTGTTGCACAATCACCAAGACCCACTACCGCTGCTACTGTTTCCCAGCTTCCACTCACACAAGCTTCTCGACTCCGGATGGGACAACTGGAACTTTCGATTGATCGTCGGGCTGCTAGTCTAGAGGCCTCTGTTCCAAGCATGATCCAGATTGCCCTAACTGATGTTGTAATACCTCTAAGAACTACCATTGATGCCCTAGCGGCCAGGATAGCGGTGTGAATACAACCAAGGGTTCACAGAGGAGGTGACGGCTTGAAAAGCTGTCATTGCTGAACTGTGAAAAAATGTAGACCATCTGAAGTACACCAATGTGTCCATGGTCTTTGGAACAGGGGAGATTCCAGACATTCCTGAAATGACTCAGACAACCACTGGACATAGGGATAGAGCAAAGCAGATAGTCGACCCTGAGTCAGAAGCAGAGACTGATGAAGAGAGACAAGAAGAAACTAAGGAAGCTGCATATGAAGACCTGACCGAGACAGAAGTAATCATGATAGATAGTGTTGTGCAGGCTTTCTTAGCACCTGTTGTTGGATATAGTGGAGCTGGTACTTCTGGAGGTCACTCTAGGTACTGAAGCCCAGACAGATTGAGCGACCGATTAGCCCGGATCAACTCTTTACCTCCCTCTTTGTCTTTATTTAATTTACATTTTTTATTCTGTTCATTGCATTTGTGGACAAATTGCTTTTATTTGAGGTGGGGTGAGGCCCACCTTTTGTATGCTACTCGTTCTTTCTGTTGATATTTGGATTATTTTTCTTGAATTTTGTTGAGATACTGCGCATGTGTGGATGTTTGATCTTATGGCTCCCTTCTTGTTTTAAATTGTAAAATAATTTTGGCCCTTCCGAAAAATTCAATTTCTGCCAGCTCTCGTATGTTGAATGTGGATGTTCTTTTACAAAATTTGAGTCTCGGTTTCGATCAAAACTGATGACTTGAATAATGCTCTCAATTGAACAAACATGAATGCGCGGCTACGATGAGGCCAAATGAAGTTGCATAGACAATATGTGAACTCTTTGCATCTCATTATGACTAGCCTTGTATCAAATTGATTTCTCTTGTGATGATCATTGCACACTAGAGAAAGTGTGGAGTCTTGTTTAACTCATAGTGTCAATGCCTAGTGTGATAAGCTTACCTGTGAACTATGCATGATAGATTCTAGAATTTTCCCCGTTGGTCCGGTCAACAGAGTGATTCTATCTCTTGATATGATCTTAGGCAACTTTTACGAGTGTAAGCCAATTTGAGGTCTACCTCTTTTGTGACCTACCTTGTGAGCGTGAAAATCTATCTTGAACACCCTTTGAGCCTTACCTTTCTTTGGAAGAAACATTATGAAAACTAGACCTTTCTTAATCCATCAGCCATAATCCTAATGAAGTTGTCGTTAGTCTGAATAGCCAACTTAGGCAAAAGCCTAAGTTGGGGTGTGGTGAAAAGAGAAGACAAATCAAGAAGTGCAAGAAAGTCCCTCCTACCCATGGTTTGGAGCAAAATCGAACCCCTCCATATAAAAAAAATAGATAGAAGAGAAACAGAAGAAAGAAAATGAAAAAGAAGAGTTGTGAAATAAAGTTGAAAAATGAAATGGGGATCTCAAACAATCCATGGAAAGTGAATAATAGGATGACTTATGAGCACTAATGAAAATGATAAAGGAAAAGGAAAGGAAGTGTTGTGTGAACCACATTTCATGAGGATGATAGTCACTAAGCCTAAATCACCATACCTTTGCACTCTTCCCCATTACAAGCCTTGAAAAGACCTTTTTGCTCTTGAGTGAGCTGAAACAAATGTTGATTGGAAAATACGGGCAAACCTATGGGTGAAAGCATGCATTATGTTCTTCTTTGTGATTGTGAGCGTTGCATATGATTCCAAAGATTTAAACTGTAAAACCATTATGTGAATATGGAATTATTCTTTGTGTGAGAGCAGTTGAACACTATAGTTGAGATTGAACTTGCATTTGAAGCAAGTATTGTGACCATGAGAATCTTTGGTAATGGTGTGTCCCAACTTGAATATTTGAGTAGACAATTATTCATTGCACAAGTAAATTAAGTCTTGTTGTGTGCATTCATTATTGAGTCTTGTGTAGTACTGTTTGAGACGCCATTTTTGAACGGCTGAACTTGAGTTTGCTTGAGGACAAGAAAAAGTTTAAGTTGGGGGTGGTTGATGAGTCCATAAATTGGACTAATCTCGGGCTATATTTTAATAGAAATTGTGTCCACAAATGCTTATTTTATCTCAATATCTGATGAAAACCCTTAAGTTTCAGGTATTTGAAGTTAAAGAGAGCATGGACACTACGTCGCAAAAAAGGAATGAAATGGGCTGAAAAGAACAAAGAAATGAAGGCCTGAGGATCGCCGAGTCCACTTGGCGAATCGCCGAAGGTTCTTACTCCGCCTTTTGTTTTGTGTGCTGAGCCTTGAAGAAAAGGATCAAGTTGGCGGAAAAAGGGAGCAGTCGGCGCATCACCGAGCAGTTCCGCAAAGCAGTACCATACCACCCAATGGCCCAGAGCATGACGATGCAGAATGTTGGTACGAGGCGACGATGAACTACACCAAAGGGCGAATCACCGAGTTGATCGGCGATTCTGGCTAATGACGTCGAACGATCCGCTGCAGCATAAATCTATGATAACTATAAATACAAGTTAGAGTTTTGGTTTCAGTGTGCAACTTTTATTATAATTTTCACTTAGAGAATAGTACGTTTGAATATTTTTGCTCTATGTTTTAGAGGTTGTTGGAAACTTGAAAAAGAAAAGGGTTTCATCTCCAAGGATTTGGACTTGGGTTTCTTGGATTCTTCATTCTTGGCATGTAACAAGACTTAAATCTTCCTACCCATTTGTATGCAACTTCATTTAGGTATAAATTTCTATCTCTTGATGTGCGTCTAAAAACCCCATTCTTGGGCTGTGATTTAGCGAATATGGGTTAATATTGTTGTTGGGTCTTATTTGCTGATAGTTTAGATGCAATTTAATGGTGATTTCGTTTAGTAGTTGTGAATGAATTTAACAAATTTGTAGATGCAAATACAAGTTTATTTATGTGTTTTCGGCTTGCTCGAGAGAGAAGTCGTGAAACCAAGACTACTAGATTGATGGCCTAAGGAGTGGGTCGACATGAGGTTCAGCTCGAGATAGTGAACCCTAGTCCCATATCCTGACACTCAGCTTGAGAGAGATAGTAGGGAAAGGTGTAGGCTTGTCTTCATGCAGCAATTGGATGCTCGAGAGGAACCCATTTGAAATGGGGTAAGTTGCTCGAGAGAGAACTTATTCCCACATAAAGCTTAGCCTAGCCACAATTACACTATAAATTTTCTATCGCAAGCATGTACCCAATAATCTAGCTTAACCCGTATTCCCGTCACATCCCAAGGATTCCCTGTCATTATTTAGAAACCCTTGTTTATTTTGTTGTTTTCACCTTACTTGTGACGGGGGGGGGGGGGGGGGGGGGGGGGGGGGGGGGGGGGGG
>JAJONQ010042124.1:0-26158 GCA_036250385.1 Solanum microdontum
CATGTGTTCTTCTAAAGTTAAGCATGGGTTGGATATGGATATGTTGAGTATGTGTATGGTTGGCTATGGTCTTATATGCGAATGTTGACTTGTATTATATCTCTTATACTTGTGAAGTGAAGGTTTTATCAAAAATGATATGAAAGCGTATATTCCTTGTAAATGTCTGTTGAAGCATGTTTTTGCATGGTCTCCATACTTTGTACTTAATTGTGCGGGATTGGGAGATGGTGACATGTCATGCTCACCAAGTCTTCATCGTCAACACTTAGAAACCTATCAAGTAGCATGACATGTCACCATCTCCCAATCCCTACACTTTAGTCAAAAAGGGAAAGAAAGGGGTTAGCACAATTAAGTACAACGTATGGAGACCATGTCACCATTTCATTAAAAATAGCAAGCGGAAGACTTTCTAGATTTCTGGAAATTAAATTCGAGACAGTAGAGTCCGCGACATGTCCGTGACGCGGACCAAACTTTTGGCCCTTGGTGGAGCTAGTTCGCGACGCGAACATGCTCCCTCCTAGCACAACTTCAAGCTGCCTTGGCAGCTTGCTTGGCCAAGGTTGGGGTCCTCCTCGGGGACCCTTAGGGTGTCCCCTGGGGCTTCGTATCTGAAGGTTTTGACCCTAAAAACATTTATTAACACACTAGGGTCACCTCCACTAATTTTAGACTCCAAACAACACATAAAAACATGAATAACATACTAGAACACACCAACACATAAAAGACTAGTTTCCGAACATCTTGGTCGTCCCTTGACGTTTGACTTCCAAACTCTTTAAAACTGACTTACAAGGCTATTCTTCATTATTTTGAAAAGTTATTAATGCATAAAACCCATGTGAGGCTCTACTTTATCCTACTTTATTTTGAGGGTCGTTACACTATAGGAACGGGTCCCGTGACTTGGGAAATATTCAGGAAGGCTTTCCTTGAGAGGTGTTTCCCCCGTGAAAAGAGAGAGGCAAAAGTTGAGGAGTTCATCAATCTCTGTCAAGGAGGGATGAGTGTCCAAGAATACTCATTGAAATTCATGAAGTTGTCCAAATATGCTCCCTCTTTTGTTTCTAATCCAAGAGATGAAATGAGTCGATGTCACCGGTGTGTCCGATGCTATTGAAGAAGAGTGCCGAGCGGCAATGCTCCATGACAACATGGATATATCTAGGTTGATGGTACATGATATACAAGTGGAAGAGTCAAGGCTTAGAAAGAAGAATAGAGAGGTGAAAAGGCTAAGGCCCGATAAGGGAAATTCATCTAAAGGTAGGTTTGAAGGTCAAGGTGAACCAAGGTTTAAGAAGAGGTTTACCAACCAATGCCCCTCAAATGCTCCTAGGCCTAACAAAGGAAAGGTGGTTACCCCTAAGCCTCAAGGAGGCAATAGGAGTGGCCCTTATGTCGAAAGAACTAGTTGTGTAAAATGTGGTAAAAAGTATGAAGGGAAATGTCTTGCCGGTATGGGTGTGTGCTATGGATGTAGAAAAATTGGCCACCAATTGAAAGATTGTCCAACTCGTACGCCCTAGGGAAGAGAAGGTAATCAGGCTCCCACTACTGGTTCCAACTCCGATTCTCCCAAGAAGAATCACTTCTATGCTCTTCAATCTAGAAGTGACCAAGAGGGTTCCCTAGACATTGTTACCGGTAGGTTACAAGTATTTTCAATTGATGTTACCGGTGTCACTTTGTCTTTTGTTACTCCTTTAGTGGCTATGAAATTTGATGTGCTCCTCGAAACTCAAAAGAACCTTTTTCCGTGTCTACCCCGATAAGTGATTCGGTTATAGGTAAAAGGGTATATAGGGGTTGTCCTATCTCCTTGTCTCATAGGATCACTTTGGTTGATTTCGTAGAACTAGATATGTTGGACTTCGATGTCATATTGGAGATGGATTGGTTGCATGCTTGTTTTGCTTCCATAGATTGTAGAACCCGAGTTGTGAAGTTTCAATTTCCTAATGAGCCCGTTTTGGAATGGAAGGGGGGAAACTTAATCCCTATAGGTCGAATCATTTCATGTCTAAAAGCTTGTAAAATGATTTCTATGGGGTGTATCTATCACATTGTAAGAGTTAAGGACCTAGTGTCCGAGACTCCTCCTTTAGAGTCGGTCCCCTTAGTAAGGGATTTTTCCAAAAGTCTTTCCCAATGACTTACCTGGAATCCCTCCCGAACGGGTTGGCCGGGTACTATAGGAGATTTGTATAGGATTTCTCAAGTATTTCTTCTCCATTTACCTGCCTTGACCCAAAAGAAGTCCAAGTTTGAATGGTCGGATTCTTGTGAAAAGAGTTTTCAAGAGTTGAAGGATAAACTTACCTCTACTCCAGTGTTAACATTACCGAAAGGTACCGACGGATTTGTAGTGTATTGTGATGCTTCGAGGGTAGGGTTGGGATGTGTTTTAATGCAACATGGAAAGGTAATCACCTATGATTCAAGGCAATTAAAGATACATGAGAAGAATTACCCAACCCATGACCTTGAATTAGCGGCAGTGGTTTTTGCCTTGAAGATATGGAGACACTATCTCTATGGGATACACGTAGATATGTTTACCAACCACAAGAGTCTCCATTATGTGTTTAGCCAAAAAGATTTAAACCTCCGACAAAGATGGTGGTTGGAACTTTTGAAAGATTATGACATGAGTGTCCTATACCACCCCGGAAAAGCTAATGTGGTTGTGGATGCCTTAAGTATATTGTGCATAGGTAGTGTTGCTTATATATAAGATGGGAAGAAGGAACTGGTCCGTGATGTGCATAGGTTGGCCCGGTTGGGTATGCAAGTAGTGGATTCCACCAACGGTGGAGTCATGATTCATCATATTTCCGAATCATCCTTTGTTATTGATGTGAAACCTAAGCAACATCTTGATCCTATTTTGATGGGATTGAAAGAATCTGTTCTCAACACGTCCATTGAGGTTTTCTTCCAAGGGGGAGATGGGGTGCTTAGGTACCAACGTAGGTTTTGTGTGCCGGATGTTGATGGTTTGAAAAATAAAATTCTAGAAGAGACTCATGGTTCATGATATTCTATTCATCCGGGAGCCACCAAGATGTACCATGACCTACGAGAAGTCTATTGGTGGAATGGCATGAACAAGGATATAGTGGGTTTTGTAGCCAAATGTCTGAATTGTCAACACGTTAAGGCCGAGCACATGAAACCCGAAGGTTTGCTTCAAGATATAAATATTCTCACTTGGAAGTGGGAGGAGGTGAATATGGATTTTTTTGTAGGGTTGCCTCGTACAAAAAGGCAACACGATTCTATATGTGTCATTATGGATAGATTGACCAAGTCCGCTCACTTTATTCCCATTAAGGTTATCTTGTCGGCGGAAGATTATGCCAAATTGTATATTAAAGAGGTGGTGAATTTGCATGGGTTTCCCTTGTATATCATATCAGATCGGGGTGCTCAATTTACTTCACATTTTTGGAAAGCTTTTCAACAAGGGCTTGGTACCAATGTTAAACTTAGTACCGCTTTCCACCCTCAAATGGATGGTCAAGCCGAACGCACCATTTAAACCTTAGAAGACATGTTGAGAACATGTGTGATTGATTTTAAGGATAGTTGGAATGATCATCTTCGTTTGATAGAATTTGCCTACAACAATAGTTACCACTCAAGTATTTCCATGGCCCTGTTAGAAGAACTTTATGGTAGAAGGTGTAGATCTCTGGTTGGATGGTTTGAAGTAGGTAAGTTTGCTCTAATTGGTCCCGAACTAGTCTATGATGACATTGAGAAAGTTTGACTTATTAGAGAAAGGTTGAAGACGGCCCAAAGTCGGCAAAAGTCTTATGCCGACAATAGAAGGAGCGATCTTGAATTTAAGGTTGGTGATTGGGTCTACTTAAAAATCTCATCTATGAAAGGTAAGATTTGGAAAGAAAGGGAAACTTAGTCCCCGGTATGTGGGGCCATACCATGTCTTGAAACGTATTAGGAAAGTTGCTTATGAGGTGGACTTGCCAAATGAGTTGTCCCCGGTTCACTCGGTGTTTCATGTTTCCATGTTCAAAAAGTGTATTGGTGATCTGGTGTCCATCCTTCCTTTAGAAGGCTTAGGAGTTGATGGGAACCGTTCTTATGAAGAGGTCCCGATTGAGATTTTGGACCAACAAGTGAAGAAGTTAAGAAATAAGGAAGTAGCTTCCGTTAAGGTTCTATGGAGGAATAACTTAGTGGTGCTTTACATGGGAGGCCGAGACCAATATGAAGTCCCGTTATCCCCACCTTTTTCCTTCTACTCCTACCTAACCTTGAGGTATGTAATTCCTTTTGTATTCTTAGTGATTTGGGAGTCATGTGCATTTTGTGAGTTTCCTGATTTCCTTATGTTGTGCATGTTCTTGTGACAATTCATGATTAACGTATAATAAGTTTTCATGGGTTACATATTCCTCATGTTGATTGTATTTTTATTTGATGAGTGCAATTATTGATTTCATGAGGTGAAATTATGAACATGTTTAGTTATGTTGATGAATGACGTATTGTCTCTATATTGTTGTGTTGAGCTTATTTGGGTTGGAGAAGTTAGTTCCTCCTATATGAATGACCATTTATGAGTTTCCATGCATATTGAGCTGGTAGATGTGGTTTCTACTTTCTTGCAATGCATTGACCATGTCCTATAATGGAGTTTATGTTTCCTCCTATAAATCTTGCATTTTTGTTTTTGTTGCATACTCGTTGGGCTGCTAGTCCTGAGTCTACACTTCTGTAAGGTGTCCAGATTTTCATTCGAGGACAAATGTCCCCAAGGGGGAGATAATGTAACACCCCAAAAAATGGTAGGATAAACTAGAGCCTCATGGTGTGGGTTAGAGTAACCTTAAAGCAAAGACTAGACTGTCTTAAAGCATAAATGGTTAAGGAAGGAGTCTACGGTGAAGTCTAGGACCTTAAACTACCTAACAAAAATTAAGGAAAACAAGAATGACCTCAAGACCATTCGGCGATGCGCAGTAGCTTCACCCATGAGCCTTGGCGATGCGCCAAAGGGGCTCTCCTCGCCTAGTGGACAGCCACCTCACTAGCCTTAGCTACTATAACAAAGGGCGAGAAGGGTTGAGGATCGCCCAAAGGGCTGGTGATTCGCCCAACATCCCTTCCCATCGCCCAAGTGAGCTGCCCCCTTAGGTGACTTAATGTTAAATTGGGCGAGACCAAGGTAAATTAGGTGAGTCGCCTAAGTGCCTTGGCGAGCCAAAAGGCGCCAATGGGCGAGCTTCAGCGTGGAAAGGCAAAAATTTGGAGTTTAATGAAGGGTCTTTAAGTAAATCCTTCATAAACTAAAATCAACAATTTCTATTCTTTTCCTACCAAATATAAATACTTTTTAGAGTCAATATTCTCCCTTTTTAATCACTCTTAAAAAAGAAATTAATGAAGACCCAAATCCTTTCAATATTTCTCTCTCTAGAAGTTCCTCCATTGAAAAACACCAAGAACTTGAAGATTAGGGTTCAAGCTCCAAGATTTTCACTCCAATTCGTGGGCAAGGCTTCTATTAAGGTATGGGGATCTTGATTCATGGATTAGTTTCTTCATGAAGCCCTTCAAAACTCTTATTTCGTAATTGGTATCTTGACTAAAAACTAGGGTTTCTATTCTAGCCATGGGTTCATCCTAAAAATGTTTTCATTATGTTATTTGACTTATATCATGGATTAATTGATGTTAATTGGTGATTTCTATTGTAAAAATCCCCATGAACCCATGTGCACCCCATGATCCCAATTTCATGAATGTTAGGGAAGGTATTGATGTAAGATAATTACTATGAATTGTATCTATGATTATTTAGTTGTTGAATCTTATTTTCTCATGCCTATTGTAGTATCTTTAGGTGTAATTGTGATACTTGATTCATTACCTTGAAAGGGGTAAACTTCTAGCTAGGGTTATGTACATGTTGAGGAATGTTGTATAGGAACTTGGGATTTACTTGAATGGTAAAGGTTCTATGACAATGGTGCAAAGTGAGGTATTGGTGAATGGTCTTTCTTCCCTTATCCCTTACATTTGATGTTGCATAGATTGCTTAGAACGATGTTAATGTATATTGTTGATTGAAATTATAGTTCTCATGAAGACATTATGAATGTTAATGTGAAAGTTCTACTTACATGCTAATGTTAATTCTAGGTTGAAAGTGCATTCTCACCTTAACGAATCTATGAGCTACTTATTGAATTGTATCGAATTAAGGGTGGAATAATCCTTCACACATGTAGATACAATTGATAGACTAATGATATTAATTTGAGAAACAATACTAAGCACCAAGTGGATATGACCCAATGAGAAAAAGACCCTCCCGTTAATGCAAGAGGTTGGGTCATTTTAGTAACTCATGAGATGGGGACTTCTCAATTAATGCAAGAGGTAGGGTTCCTAGAAGCAATCTCCCTATCCATAATAATGTGCCAACATAGGATTTAGCTAGTGGATCCACCTTATAGCTATATACTTAGTTCTACATTAGGCAAGTAGAATACCTCTTTATGGTGTGGTGTTTAGACACCGGATTCCATGTAGCTCTCAAGGTCTATGTCGGTTATGGTTGTTTTTCCCTAGATAATGAGTTAATGAAAGAAGCATGAACTACTCTATAGCTTCTTAGTGGGGTTGCTAGGTAGGAGTGGGAGTATGTGACTTCACTTTTACATTGCACTAGTAAACTTGGAGGGTTAATATAGATGGTTCTCATTACTATGTTGAGACATGAATGTATGCATGTATATGGAATGGATAGTTGCTATGAATGACTTGTCCTTATATTCAGATGTTATGCATGACTAATCCTCTACTTAGGATTATTGAATGTGATGATGTCTAAAACTAATATGTGTGACCAAGGTAGTTTCTAAGGGATGCTTAGTAAGGTTGGTATTATGGGATGCCAACCATACATGGCACAAATGGACCTTAGGGGTTTCTATGGTCATGTCTTTACTACATTGTGAATATAATTGTGATAGTGGCTTGAATCTTATGTTGAGGATGCAAATTGGATTTCAAAACCTCATAAATGCATATCTTTTATAAAAATGTCCTTTTTGAATGTTTTAAGGTTTTTATGCATATTTCCATACTTAGTACATATTGTGTGCTAACCCCTTTTTCCCTTCTACATCTTCTGAGTGTAGGTTCCGGCTAGGTGACTTCTACTCCCAACATTGAAGAAGACATGGAATAGACTTCTCTAAGATTTGTGGTAGGTCCTCAAGATTCGAGGACAAGCATTTGATGCAACTTTATGTTCTTTCTTATTGTAATAGACTTTGTAAACTTTCGATGTACCTCTTTCTATGAGACTATTATGTCTAAGGGCTATTAACCCTATTTGAGATTCTCTATTGTATTCCTATGTTTAGATTGTGTATGTGAGACAAAGAGTCTAGATTCCTACTATTTTCCTTCTATGAAGATGAAGTTTGAACTTTGATTGTAAATGTTTGAATTTTTCTGCATTATTTCTACTTTCTTATGTTTGATGATGCTAGGGCTTGTATTAGACCCCTTCAGGGTCAACTACGCCATGTTACGACTAGGGGGTGCTCTTGGGTCGTGACAAGATTTTATATATGTTAGATATAGGATGGATGTACAGGGACGTTATGTTGGTGTATGTGGATTAGTGGTTTAATTAGTTGTCCCATAATTTTTTTCTTACGAGAATTTCTTGATACTATCACATTGTTATGAATTAAATTTTTATATATTTATATATACATACATATATATATATATATATATATATATATATATATACATACATATATATATATATCTAAATATTACAAGTACTGTATTATATGAATTCATTTAAAATTATAATAATTTGAGGTATCGAGCCTTAACCCTAGGCTTGAGATTTAAGAATTATGAGACTTGATAAGTTAATTGGAATCAAGATTAGGAGCTTTGTTATAGAATTTAGTTATTTACTTACAAATTATCCATACTTGATTGATTGGGAAAGATCTGAGGCATTGAAGAAAGGAAAAGAATTGACGAATTAGCTTACGTGACTTCAATTCTTCAGTGGAGGTAAGCTATGGGTTATTGTATGTGATAGATAGACTCTTAATACCGATTGATAGTTATTGAGTGATATTGTGAATTTTTTCTATAACCTTGGTTGTTGTGTTTTGGATATTTCCTGTGTTGTTGTGATTGGTCTGTAATCCAAATACAACAAATACCATAATCTTATACTTGTTCTATTAAATTAATACCTTTAATAAAACAGGCTTAGTGAAATATTTTTAAGGAAGTGGAAATAAATGATAAATAAATTAACTATATGGTTGGATCGGGTGTCATGTTCTGACACGATATACTTGTATCGGGTGCCACGAGCCGGCATGGTAATATAGGATCGGGTGTCATGTTCCGACATGATATACTTGGATCGAGTGTCACGTTCCGAAATGATATTATTAGATTGAGTGTCACGTTCAGACACGATAACATTAAAGGAAAACATATTTAAATAACTTAATATACTCAATCTCAAAGAACCCATTTCCCAAATAAGTGTGGTGTGGAGGCATGAGTCCTCATGTGTATTCTTCATATTGTGACTAATAACATAATTGCTGCGATGCTCTTGTCACTTGTTCATGTTGTTTGTTGCTAGCCACCTTCTAAGTGCTATAGTAGATCTCATACTATTACTTTATGCATATTAGTTTCTAGTTTGAGTGGGCCGATGATATTTATTCATTGCATGTTGCCTTGTACTGATGTCTACTTGTATCACTACAAGAAAATCAGCCTCTAAGGAAGGGAAATCTAGTCCCTAAAAGTTCAAATCTGGTCCCAAATGAGCAATCGAGACCAGAAAAGTCTAGTCATCACTCGTCCTAGAAATTGTCGTCGCTACTGGTCAATAAGGACGATTTCAAGAAATTGGTCCCTGAAAGGTTTTGAGACGACAAAAAAGACTGGTCGTGAAATACTTTTAGAGACTACATATCTAGTCTCAAATGGACCATTGATACCTTGATATTCAGGTCGTTAAACCTCTTTTGCGACCTTCTGCAACCTAGTCCTAGTAGCTCTTGTGAGACGAGTGTGTTCTGGTCCTAGAACAGCGTTAGAGACAATTAAAAATCTGGTCCCAGATTAGCTCTAGCGACCATAACAAACTGGTCCTAGAGTAGTTTTAGGGAAGAACAACAGCATGGTCCTAAAATTGCTTTAAAGACTAGCTTCAATTCTAGTCCTAGGTTATGATTTAGAGACGAGCAACAATATTGGTCCTAGATTGACTTTAGAGATAGTCAATAATTATGGTCTCTAACTAATCACCATTGATCCTACAACCATTGATTATCACAAGAATCTAACAAATATCAAATTAATTACAACTATAAATTTGGATACAAAAGATGATATAGAAAGGGTTGCAGGGCGATAGAAATAAAAGAGTGCGATTGATTACAATAAATTTGTGAGCATCACATGATGTAAGTTTCAATATTTGCTTAATCAACAAAAAAAACTTAGATAACATTCAAGGTTTTTCATAACATTCATAGCCAAGTAAGAATGAGTTAGTCCATCTTCTAAGCTTGTATCTTCATTGAATAATGAACAAAAGTTGGGCAAAAAACTTAAAGTTTGGTCTTTGTCATGTGCTATCCGCAAACATCTGCAAAATCTGCAAGAAATAAGAAAAAAATCTATTAGAAAAACTTTCAGATACATTAATCAACTTAGCAGAAAAGTGGAAAACACAGAAACTGGCAGCAACTTGGCAGAAAAGTGTAAAACAGAGAAACTGGCAGGAACGTTATGTTGCAGCTATGCAGGAAATTTTACGTTAAGTAGATATATACACCCGACACATACCAATAAGCCTCTCTAGGCACACGATAAACGTGAATTACATGTCCAAGGGAGAGTTATCATAATGGAGAAACAAGATTTGAGGTAAACTAAGGAAACCAATCAAAATTTCCCCTCCCCTCGAAAATCTGAACAATGAAGATCAAAGTAAATTCAAGGAACCTCAGAAAACCAGATACAATGTATTAACAACTGCTAGAAGATCATACCATCAATACCCAATAATTGACAAACTAACAAAGACGATATCTAACTAACAATCACACTTAAAAACAAAGGTGAGTGTATTTTTGGAAAGAAAAATGCAAAGTTAATGCCAATGAACAATGCCTCAATACCAAACGAAGTTCGTATATAAATCCCAAACTAGATTGGAAGTTCAGCCCTCCTTCAACATTTACTACACACATGGATACATACTGTGTTACTCGAACCCTCCAAGAATACAGTACTTTTGGAGGATCTTGACATTTTTGGGTTGTTATAGCAACATAGGATACATGCACAGGCACTTATATGAATCTAAATCACATTGAATGAAGAAAAAAAAACAAAAGAGAGTCGAGCACAACAACACCAGTTCAAAAGAGCAATGGAATAGAGATAAGTGAGAAGACCCAAGGGTGCACATCGTCGAGCACAACAACACCAGTCCCTATAGATGGCACTTGCAGAACTAGCATGTAAGGCAGTAGATTCAACAATCATGAGGGAACAAAGCAGATCAATTGGACAAAACATGATAAAACAGAAAAGCTTGAAGTAGTGTTGCAGCAGTGCAACAATTTTTTTTAAAAAAAGGTTTGTGTCGTTATGAAGAAAATGGTAAAACAGAGAAGCTGGCAGCAATGTTACGTGGCAACAATGATACATTGCAGCAGTGCAAAAAGGATATCTTAAGAGACGAGCAGGACGAATAACAATCAGACAAAACATGGTAAAACAGAAAAGTTGGTAGCAGTGTTTCAACAATGCAGAAAATTTAAAAATAAAGTTTTGCCGTTATGCAGAAAATGATAAACAGAGATCATCACAGTTAAAGAAAGTTGAGTAGTGCAGATATTCAAATACGGATCCCATCTTTACAGTCACTAACTCTAAACAAAATAAATAAAAAATTCAGGTATACTATTACTAACAAAATGATGCTGGAGGTAGGACATGAGATTGCTGAGCAACAAAGTGTTCTTTCATGTTCATTATTTCTTTCATTTTATCTTCTATGGTAGACAAGCAATCATTCAAAGATTTGTTTTCCTCAATCAAGGATTTGTTTTTCTCATTCAAGGATTTGATCTCCTCTCGAACTGAACGTAGCGCAGACAATAACTCAGCCTTTGAAGAAGTTCCACCTTTCAAGTCTTTTGCCTTTACTCCACCCCCTAATCCAAATACATGGCTACGATTTTGAGGTCCACAACATTTTTCAACAATCTCTATAATAGGTAGAGATGGATCTGCTTCAACCATTTCTTCGAGTTGAGCCTACAAAATATATCAAAGATCATTTTCTATCATAACACATCAATTTCAAGTAATTAATATATTACATTTACCAAACGCACCTGCTTTTCAATTGCTTCAGGTTCAACAAGCTTGTTATCTTTCTTACGAGTCTCAAAGAAAATAGTCGCCAAATCTGGTGGATTGCCATGTACATGTCAAATAATACACACCGTATAAATAGTCTATTTTGAAATACATAATTTTATGATATTACCTTCTGATAGATAATGTCTCTAATAGGCTTGCTACCAATATGATGAACCATCTTCAACTTAGCTCGATTTGTTGCATTCCTGCTGCTTCTTGCCTGTATTTGTTCAACAATAAGTTTCTTGCCTATATTTGTTCAACAACAAGTTGCATTCTAGGCGGGTGTGGGCCAAGACACCCAAAATCTTCCCAAGATGTTCAGTAGACTAGCAAAGTAGGGAAAGGAAATTACAGAAAAGAGAAGCTAGCAAAGTAGACTATTAATTCAGTAGGCATACCTGAAAACTTTCAGAAGCAAAATGCTCCTTTACTAACTATTCCCATTCTTTTTTGTCTACTCCCGTTGGGATATTCCTAAGAGACAGTTGGATTGGCTTGTCCTTCACATATTTTGCATGCAAGTGTCCTCTCCATTTGTTCCATAACTCATTCATCCATCCCAAGATATGATCACGACGATCATTCATATCAACACTCTCAAATTTATGCTACAACAATTAAAACATGAGTTGAGTTATTATCTACAAGCTTGATCTCTATTTCTAAACAATTTGTTCCCAAATTATAAAAACACTCTAAGGTACTTGATTATAGATTCTTTATCTATTACAATTGATTATCGATACTAGCTACTGTAGATATACTTATAAAATAAGAAACATTAGCTATATGGAAAAGAACACACGACATACTAGGTAGCACTAAATAATATGAATCATGTGTATATTTATTACCTCAATGGCTGCCCACATATGATTCATCATTTCTTTCTTAATATCATGCCACGACGATACTCCCAAGGGACAAATATTACGATCACGGACAATTTTTCCCAAATGCCTCGAAAATAGATTGCTATTTGTTCCAACCGTTCAATTATTGTAAAAGGTTACTTTCAGCTTTTGTCCAATTTCAAGTGAAGCAACTTCTTTGCACTTGTTGCTTCCTCGAACCTTTTTTTACCTTTGTAGAATTAGATGAACCTACAATTGCATAATTTGATAAAAACTATAGCAATCAAACTCAATTCTAAAACATAATAATATATGAATTTAAGATATCATACCATTTTCAGTTGTTTGAGAGTGTTTCATAACTTGATCAATAGATGGAGGCAATGAAACATTGGTTTGCATATCCTCTTTCTCAAGAACAATTCTTTTCATTTTTTACATTTCTTGACTAGAGGAGAAGGTAGAACTCAATTTTGTGCTTTTAGAAGGAGTTTGCATATGTTTATTAGCACAAACATCACTCTTGTTAAAAGATTCCACCTCAGATTCAGAAAATCCTAAAAATGATCTCAAAGATCCAGATCTTTTTTCAAGTCCCTTTCTTATAGCTGCTGGACGCACTAAACGTAATATAAGAGTTTATCTAAAAAATCTTACTTTTTTCAACTTCTTGGGTGCATTTCTCAACTTGAATAGCAGATGTAGGAAATGAAGTATTAATTTGCATGTTCTCTTTCTCATGAATAATGGAGTTCTTTTTAAGTTCTTGTCCTCTGTCCTTCTCTATAGAACCTGAAAAAAATAGTCATTTGTTTGAGATCAAAATATTTGAAGGGTGGGAACTTTGTAACTATATGATAGATGTTCAATCCGGATGTTCACTCCCATGTGACTGAGGCTGCTAGAGATGATTTAGCTATTATGAAAGGTTGGGAAACTGTATGGTCAGTGAGCAACTTTCAGACATTTTCATCTAGGGAACAAGTCCATTGGGAGTTTATACTGTCAAGACTCAAGACAGATGACCTACATAACATCAGTCAAAATTGCCCCTTAAAGTCATCTGCTACCATTGGACAGCTCTAAATGAAGCCTGCCTCACTCAAGATAACTTGTGCAGAAGGTCCTTGGGCATAGTTCACCAATGCTATATGTACCATCAACATATTGAAACAAATAAACACATTTTCCTCCATTGTGCAGATGCTTCAGACATCTGGAGGATGTTTTTTTTTCTTTTCTAATTTTGGACTCAGCTGGGTGTTTCCAGGAAGTATCAAAGTTTGTTTTCTCACTGACAAGAAAGTTTGTAGGCTCAACTCAGTTTCCAAAAAGTTTCTCACTGACCATGTAGTTTCCAAATCTGCCTAGGAAGCCAAGCATTTCATCCATTTCCCAGAAAAAGAAAACGAAACAACAGCCAGTTTGATATCTAAAAATGAAAGTCATCAGAACAATCCTTTAGAACAGTCCATCATAGTTCATTTATACCATTGTTAAGACAAACCTTCTAGTGCACTTAACGAGTAAGAGATGCACCAGGAACAAAAAGCTGAAGTCACAGAGGGTTTGCACAGGCAAATCACTTGGTAATACAACTACAACCACACCTCCACCTCCACGATAAAATACAGAAAGCAGGAAAAAAAATTCTCTTCAATAAAATTAAAGATTTTTCTTATTGTCTGAATTAAAAGAATACAAAATATCCTACTTGTTTCAATTTCTTTGATGTACTTGTTAACTAGATCACTTGATTGAGGCAAGAAACTCTTAGATGGTGTATTCCCTTTCTCACCCAAAGATTTAAGACCTCGTCCCTTTCCCTTTCCTATAGCACTAGGCACGACAAATGTATATCTGGCAGTACACTTCATATTAGAACCGACCTCATTTACAGCTTTCAATGGCTTTATCTTGAACCTGCAAAAAGAATCAAAAGTTGAAAATTGAACCTGAATAATATGTAACAATGTAGTTATAAAAGAACTTGTGCCATCATACTGTTTAACAATGAATAGATTAATTCATAAATAGATACTTCACCTCATTAGTTCTTTTTTTTTTGTGAAGACTTCCTAACTCTACAATATCATCGTCCATTTGTTCCACAATCTCATAGGAATCACGAGCTTGTGTCTTCCTCACTACTTTCCAACCTTTGTTGGAATTATCAATAGCATAAAATACTTGAGATGCTTGATTCGCTAAAACAAATGGCTCATTTGTTTTCAAAATTCTGTCCGGATTAACACTCACAAAATAATACTAATCCTTTCTAACTCCTTTTATTTCATCATGCACACCAAACCAATTACATCGAAATAAAACCACTCTTCTATCCATGAAAAATTTCAACTCAATTATATATGTTAAGACTCCATAATAATCAAGGTTCTCACTATCTTCATCATTCTAACCCAAAACAACAACACCACAATTTTGAGTCCTTAACTTTTTATCATAATCTTCTACATGAAATCTATATCCATGAACAACGTAACCATTAGAACACGTCGATTATTTGGTGGGACTGCTTAAAAGTGCGAGTAGATCTTCCATGATACAACTATCACCTACTTTATGCAATTGTGCGACCTATCAACAAGATTTCGTTGAATATTTTAGAATCACTATTACAATATTAGAATATAAAATTTTATATTTATGTATTACTCACCCTATCTTTAAACTATTCAATAAATTTTCTGCTCCATTCTGCATCAGACAAGTGTTGAGCATTCTCATGAGTTTGTGCAAACTCTCTACAAAATTGAAGTGATCCATAAGTCCTCATATAGAAAAGAAATTACCCTAAAAGAAATAATAATGAGATGATATGGAAGAACTCTTCATACTAGAGATATGGTAAGACTTCATCACAATTCTTCCGTATGTATATGTGTGCTTGTTCTAATTCATCCGCTTCAAGCTCACATGGATCTTTAGCTCCTAGAGTTCTTCCAAGTTGACTAAAGATAGATAAACCGCCATTCGATTGTTTTAAACCACCATCATAATTTTGATAAGGTCGATTGAATCTTGTGTCAACTTTATGCAGATACCTTGAACATAGTGTCATACATTCATTTGCAATATATCCCTCTGCAATACAACCTTCTGGACATGCTCTATTATCAATGAGAGATTTAAAAAAAAAACCATTGTTCCATAGGATACATCCACCGATAATGAATCGGTCCAGCAATCTTAGCTTCAGTAGCTAAATGAACATGTAAGTGCACCATGACATCAAAAAATGAAGGAGGAAAGACTTTTTTTAACTTACAAAGTGTTATGGGTATTTGTGCTTCAATATGTTCCAAGTTATCAATTCTCAACTCCTTAGATCCAAGCACACTAAAAAATATAGATAATTCAATAATTGGTTCACACTTCCTTTGACAACATACCACGAAGTGCAAGAGGCAGTAGATGTTGAAGAGAACATGACAATCATGACTCTTCAATCCAGATATCTTGTGATCTTTCAAGTTCACACATTGAAAAATATTAGATGAAAAAACCATCAGGAACCTTTAGATTCTTTAAGAAAAGGCATAATTTGTGCTTATATTCTGGAGACATTGTGTAGCATGTTGTTGGTACCTCAATCTTCTCCCCCTTTTGGATGGGGTGCAATTCCGGCCTAATGTTCATCTCTTGCAAATCTAGTCGAGTTTTAATTGTGTCCTTGGTCTTTCCTTTGACATTCATGATTGTCCCCATGCTATTATCACATATATTTTTTTCAATATGCATAACATCCAAATTATATCGCAACAAGAGACACTTCCAATATGGAAGTTCAAAAAAGATATTTTTCCTGTTCCAGTTATCCTTTCGATTTTCATGTGATATCTTCTTTCTTTTCTTAGGATCCTTTGATAATTGTATCCTTTCAAGATCTTGTACCTGATTAAGTATCTCAATACCTGAACACATTATTGGTGGGGGCCTTTTCTCAATTCTACCATCAAATGAGTCCTTATCATTTCTCCATTTGTGATTCTAAGAAAGATAACGCCGATGACCCATAAAACACTGCTTCTTACCATTCAACAATGAATTGAGGAAGTGTCTTTATTGCAATATGGGCATGCCATTTTTCCCTTTGTACTCCATCCAGATAAATTTCGATATGCTGGAAAGTCATTGATTGTCCATAATAAAGAAGCATGTAATTTAAAATCTATCTTAGTAGATGCATCATAGGTCTCAATACCAACTTCCCATAATTCCTTCAATTCCTCTATTAAAGGCTGAAGATATGTATCAATTGCATCTGCTGGACCATTTGGACCTGGAATAAGCATAGATAAAATAAAATTTTCTTGCTTCATACACAACCATGGTGGTAAATTATAAGGAATAAGAACCACAAGCCAAATGCTATGTGAGGATTTTGAATTTCGAAATGGTTGAAATCCATCACTAGCAAGTCCAAGTCGAACATTACGAGGCTCAGCCACAAAAGAAGGATGAATTTCACCAAATTACTTCCATTCCATTGAATCAGCCGGATGCCTCATTATTCCATCATAAACTCTTCTATCCTTCTGCCATGTCATTAGAGTAGATGTCTTTCTAGACATAAACAACCTTTGAAGTCTCAGCTTTAAAGGAAAATAGCGTAAGCTCTTTAACGCTATCTTTTTTACTTTTTTTATTCTTTGTTTCCCCGCTATGTGTATTTATTTTCCATCTTGATGCACCACAAACTTTGCAAGAATCAAGTAAGCTATCCTCCTTCCAATATAACATGCTATCATTAGTACAAGCATCAATCTTGTTATATGAAAGCTCGAGTACTTGAATTATCTTATTTGCCTCATAATATGAGTTTGGCAAATTAGCGCCATCAGGCAACAACTCCTCTTTCAACATTTTCAATAACATGCTAAATGATGCATTACTCCAACGACCCATACTTTTGATGTGAAGCAATTTGATCAAAAAAGAAAGCTTTGAAGCTTTTGAATTTTTGTATAATGGCAGCTCAAAATCCTTCAATAGGCTATCAAATATTTTTGCTCCATCATTTGGTTCCTCCTCGAGTAAATCATCACACTCAGTATGTGTAGTTCCTCCATCAAGATTAGGATATAAATCTCTCAACAGTTCTTCTACTTCATCTTTACTGTCACACTTTTCTACTTCATCACCATATTCATCTTCTGATATGTCTTGAGATTCAGATACTAATTCTGACAATGGCTCACCCAAACGTTCTCCATGGTGATACCAAAAAGTGTAATTGCAAATTATTCCATATACTATCAAATGTGTCTCAACTATTTTACGAGTTTCTAAAGTTTTATTGTAACATTTGACACATGGACATCGTATTTCATATTCTTCTCCTATTTTTTGAAAAGCATAATCCAAAAACTTTTGCACTCCAACTAAGTAGATTTCATCGAGACAATTATCAACAAGTTCCATCCACTGCTTACTAGGTGTCATAACCTTTAAGAGTACATAAAAAATATTTTAAAAAAATAAAGAATAACAAAAAATATTAAGATACAAATAACTTGTTACGATCTGATACAAGCAATAGGGTTGAACTCTAAGGTTAGAAAGAAATAACTAAGAAAATTAAAAATCGCAATATCCACCAGAACTATATATTACAACCTAGAGAAGAAATCAGAAAAGAGAATGTTATCCTATGTTCATATACAAGCTACAAAATTTTATGTACTTTCTGGAACACATAATCGCTAGAACCCCACATGGAGTTAGCCCCACAAAATTCATAAGCAATACTTTCTGGAACACAAAAGTACCTCACATGTAGTTAGCCGCTGGAAATTCATATAGAATTAAATTCTAATGCAAAAAAATCAATTTTATTATTTTCAGGTTCATCGTGATACTTCCTCTTTCAATTTGACAAGTGACAATTAGATTGGTTAATGAAAGGGTAATATAATTGAACAACAAAGATAGCAAACCTCTGTTCCATTACAAAATGCAAGGTTTGCCCTTTTGCATCTACAAGGAGCTAAAACTATTCTCACATATTGATGTAGAAACTCCAGAATATGAGTCCTCCATTAGATTTAGATTCAACATGAAAAGTGGGACACAATAAACGGCAACACAAGTGATCAGAACATACATGCTCGAAGCTTATGCAAGGGATGTTAGAAAGTCATTTGTTGTGATCACTTGGTTGTAGCAGAAAATAACTTCTTATTGCAAAAATAGTAAAATGAGAATGTTCATTCAGCAAGTAGTAAGGCTAGTTATTGGTTCAGATACTCAAAACATTTACATACTAAATCTGCAAAATTCTAAAATAACTAGTATATAAATATCACATGCCCATATTTCTCTTGCTTAATAAGTTATATGGAAAAGTTATGGACCTTATAGATACAATACATTTGTTTGCGAGTTTCGCCTCCTCTACTTAACCGAAGCATTACAATTGTGTAAGTATATCTTACTTTAAAAGTTACATGTAACATGTCTAGTCTTATTTCGCTCGCAAAATATCAACATCGAAGACAAAATAGGTGCTCTATACAAAATATGAATCTTCATCAGGCATATACAACATTTAACAAAATCGAGTCACTATTAGAAACTCAACCCAATAAGTGATTCACTGCTTGTACATAAGAAAACATATCAGATTAAGAAACTTTTAACCTATCTAATGTTAGAGAAGAGCAAGAAAAATAAGAAGAGTAAATTAAATAAAACAATAAAAATCCATCAATATAGTTTATGGAATTTGAAACAATAGAAACTTGATGATAAGAAGAAACAAATATGTACGATTTGTTTCACGAGCAGCTGAGCAGCAACTATACGATGGAGAAGACAACTGCAATTGAAAACACTTTGATGTTAAGATTGGGTCGATCAAACGTTGTATATAGTTGAGAAGAACAAAGATCGATGGGTCAGACGCTATCGGAAGCTGCGACCAACAGCCATAGAGTCTTTTCCTTTTTACGTTTAATTACTTTTAGATTCAGCATAAAAAGTTGGACACGATAAACGGCAACACAAGTGAGAACATACATGCTCGAAGCTTATGCAAGTGATGTTAGAAAGTCATTTGTTGTGATCACTTGGTTGTAGCAGAAAATAACTTCTTACAACAATAGTAAAATGAGAATGTTCAATCAGCAAGCAGTAATGCTAGTTATTGGTTCAGATACTCAAAACCTTTACATACTAAATCTACAAATTTCTAAAATAAATAGTATATAAATATCACACGCCCATATTCTTTTGCCTAATAAGTTATATGGAAAAGGTATGGTATGGCCATTGTTTAGTTGTTTGTTTTGGGCTAATCCTTGCCCCTGCTTGAAGGATGTGTACTAGATATGGTGATCTCAAGACCCTTTCCACTTAACTACCATTTGGGGCCTATGTGTCCGTAGTTTGAGATGGATACGTTTTGAACTGTTTGAAATGTGAAATTCAGCTTTTGTGGTCCTGGTTTCCATTCAGGAACACAAAAACTTAGCAAGAAAAGCTATACGGAAATCTCTTGTGCTGCTGAAGAATGGGAAAACTGCTATTAACCCATTGTTACCTCTTCCTAAGAAAGTGTCTAGAATTTTGATTGCTAGTAGCCATGATAATAACTTAGGTTATCTATCAATGTGGTGGATGGACTATTACATGGCAGGGTTTTAGTGGTAATGATGCTACAAGTGGTATGTTTTTTCTTCTGATGCGTTTCACAAGACCTCTAATACTACATGTAATGACTTACTATTAAATAGAGAATTTGTGAAATCACTTGACCTTATTATTTCTTGAATAATCTCCCCACCCACCACCCTAACAAGATAAAGGGGGAAAAGGAGAATGAGTATAGAAATTTTCTCATAAAATATAGTTGAATTGTACACAAATCATTTGGAAAATGTTATAAACTCAAAATCTATATAGGAAACTGTAGTAGGCTAAGTAACTATTGTCGTAATGCATAAAAAACCTTATAGATACAATACATTTGTTTGTCAGTCTCGCCTCATCTACTTAATCGAAGCGTTACATTTATGTAAGTATATCTTACTTTAAAAGTTACATGTAACAGGTCTAGTTCTTATTTCGCTTGCAAATTATCAACATTGAAGACATAATATGCACTCTATACAAAATATAAATCTTCATCAGGCACATATAACAATTAACAAAATCGAGTAACCATTAGACACTCAACCCAATAAGTGATTCACTGATTGTACATAAGAAAACAGATCAGATTAAGAAACTTTTAACCTATCTAATATTAGAAAAGAGGAAGAACAAGAAGAAGAGTAACTTAAATAAAACAATAAAATTCCATCAATATAGTTTATGGAGTTCAAACAATAGAAACTTGATGAGAAGAGGAAGGAAACCTATACGATCTGTTTCACCGAGCAACTGAGCAACAACTATACGATGAAGAGGACAAAGTTGTGATTGAAAGTAGTTTGATGTTAAGATTGGGTCAATCAGACGCTGTATATAATTGAGAAGAACAAAGATCGATGGGTCGAACGCTATCCGAAGCTGCGACCAGCAGCCAAAGAGTTTTTTCCTTTTTACATTTAATTACTTTGAGAAAACAAAGGAGGGTTTTTTTTCCTTTTGGCTAAAAAAAATAGGTGCCTAAATTTTGGTGAAAAAATAAAAGTTTTTTTTAATATAGTTTAGTACTAAATTTTGGCTGGAAGTCACGCTAAATTTTTCAATTAGAATTTGGGACTAGTTAATATGTTATTTATGGACCGAATTAAGTAGCTTCATAATAGAATACACAAATAAGGACCGGAATATAATCGCGTTCCAATACATATATCTTTAAAGACTAAATTAGTAGCTCGTCCCTAAATGTTGGTTTAAATAAGCGTTTTTGTTGCTGTGTATGTTATTTCTTCATTTTCCTTTAGTGGAGTGCAGTAAGTGTATCAGCAATTTCAAATCGTCCTCAACTCTAACAAGTCTCCAGCATATGAGATTTCATAGTGAGCTACTCATTGTTGCTCATGCTGGATTCCCTCGGTCAGGACATGATGTCCTGAGTTTTCGAACACAAACTACTTTATTTATTTATTCTGGTGTCTTTGATACTCTTAGACTTGGTATTTGGAGATTAGATGTCCTTGATGTGATGACTTTCAGGTTTGGGGATAATATGTTATAGACTCTAGAGATTTCTTGTATTGAAACATTAATTAGTTTTGAGCTTTTGCATTTTTGTTGTTTTCCTTAAGTTGAAAAATTGATAAAAGTTGGGGTTTGATTCGTTGGTTCGCCCACCTAGGTGTTTAAGTGTGGGTGCCACCCATGACTCATTTTGGGTTGTGACAAACTTGGTAGCAGAGCTTTAGGATCGATAATCTTATCACACAAGGGCATGTCTAGTAGAGTCCTGCAGAACGGTATGGGGACACCTTTACTTTTCTTTGAGAGACAATTGGACTTTAGAAAAACTCCATTCTTTCCTTCTTTCGTGTGATTACTTGAATCCAATTGGTATCTAGGTGATACAAATTGGTATCTGACCTCCTTGACTCTATTTCACATATGGTCAGTACTAGAGCAATAGAAGTTGCAACACCAGTACTAGCATGAGTGCTTGCATTTTGTGAAATAGATATGTTTTCTCGATTCACTTTGGGCATGAAATGACGAGTGACCAATTTGATCTCTTTATTAAGTTCTTGAATTTGAAACCCTCATTCTTCATGGGTATTGAATATGAGGATGTTTATGATTTCCTTTTTGATTATCATGAGATGTTTCATAAGATGAATATAGTTGTCAGGAGATGCCAAAATGTGGTGGCGGTCTCATGTTGAATGCCGGCAAGTAAAGGAACTACCTATGACTTGGACCACATTTTCTAGCTTCTTTATGGAGAAGTATATACCTCAAACTTTGAGTGTAAGAGGATTGATGAGTTCTTGAATTTAAAACAATGGAAGATATCTGTTGCAACCCATGAGGCCAAAATTTATGTTTTATCCCAATATGTGACTCTACTTTGTTTTAGTCCAGAAGAGCATATTTGTCATTTCTTGAAGGGATTGAGGTCATATTTGCAAATTTCAGTTTTATAGGTGGCTTATTTAGCAAAATCTTATTAGAAAGTGATTGTTTTTGTGATGGAGATAAAGGGGGTGAAACCAGATGACTCTTCTAATGTTACAACATTCAAGAAGTTTCATAAGGGACAACTAGATAATGAACACCGTTACTTTGCAAAATACAGTTAGTAAAGTTATCATAATATGTATGAGTTGATTAGCGAATGATGATATTAGTTTGTGCCTGTCGAGGTAAGAATCTCTAATACAATTTCATAGATTTAGTATATATCAAAGAGAGTCATGATATGACTACTACAACAGTACTGATGCTTACTTGGTTAGAGTTATGAAGTGTGTTTCTTTGGTTATCAATCTGATCTAAGAATGAATGCAAATCACTTGGGCTAGAGACTGAACACATTTGAAAATGTTTTGAAGTTATTCAATGGGTAGAAATGTGTGGGCTATTTGGTTACTATCTTCTCGATAGGGTGATTTGTTTTAGTGATAAATCTAACGAAATTTTATGGTGTGGTACTAGTGTTATGGGAAACGTATATGTCAATTGTCAAGTGTGCATATTAACTACCTAAGGAGTTATCAGTTGTATGACATGTTCATATAATGAGATTGAGAAACTAATTAGTTTTGTTACTATGGATACTTGGGTTAAACATTGTATTTAAGGATGATTTTAGTGGTGGATTTTTGGTATAGTGTAAGACATTTATGTTGTAAAGTGTATCTTGAGGATTTTAAATGAGAACGGGTGATTTTATCTTAATCTCTAAAAGAGTGGTTTGATAACGAAATGACAAGCTTACGAGTAAAGAAAGTTCCAACAAGTATACTTGTATGAAGGCAATTGAGGATATTAATAAGAAAGTGCAGATGAAATTAGCATTAGCCTTTTGGAATTGCTTGAAATTACTAAGTTTAAGGTGTCATCTCGATGATAAGATTGGCTTCGTGGTGATGAAAATGGCTACCGAGAATGATGATAATAAAAGTTCATGATGGATTGTGATTAAAATGCAACTACCTGATAAATATTGTTAGTCAAATGGATTATGTATGGCAATGACGACTTACGAGTATGTAAGGTTGTGGTTTTCTACTAATTCGTGAGTAACGTAGTTTAATGAAAAGTTTTTGAAGATGCTGGGACACCGCTCGAATAGAATTTAAAGGAACTAGAATCATAATGAAAATAAAAATAAAAATTAGTGAGATGTAGTGTAGCCTTCATAAAGAGGTGAGAGCACGAATATTTATCTAATTACAAGGGCTAAAGAGGTAGTTGAAAATTAGGTTCAGTGACGTGTGGTTTCATCAGTTTTGCTCTGGTTATTGTAATAGTGTCATGGGTTCATCAGATTGGTTAAAAACTATTGGATAAGAATTGAGAAAGTATTTTAGAGACGTTCAACTAGACTGTTATGATAATTTTTTTTTGTGATTTTGAGTTTGGTAATGAGTACGGTTGGAGTTTTAGCAAAGAATATTGTAAGGTCGATGGAGAGGCGATCAATGATAAGTTAAGATACATGAATTCATAAATAATTTTCAAGGTCTGAGCTAATGTTGATAGGTAAAGGTATTGGGTTACAAAGTTGGATTCACAATTCAAAAAAATTCATTGCAAGCGTACATTTGTGGTGGTATGTTTTTTCAATGTATGAATTTATAAGGTAAAAAATGATCGAATGCATTGGATATTGAGCATTTAAAATGACTTATGCATTGTTTGGGTCGTACAATTTTTATTGTTGATTGTTAAAGGATCTAAGGAAGGGTTTCACTTAAAAGTGTTGGTTTAGAGTAAGGTAAATGGCCGTAGTGGTTATGAGGGTTCTTAGTATTGAGAATGTGGGCTTCACGAAATGATATAAAGAGGATGTGGAGTCTGATAAATAGAGTATAAGTACAATCGTAATGAGACCAGACTAGTGGATTGTGGGTAGCTAAAAAAATAGAAATGGACTCAGTTGAATGGAAATGTTTGATATGGGCCCTTTAGAGGAAGCATTTCGTGTTATTCACCCTTGGTTCTGTACATTCTTTATGTGACCACTTATTTCATTTTGTACATGGTTTGGAGTATGATTAACTAGTTATCCCCACATGTGTTCTAACTTTTGTGGGTGGAAGCTTAGTGGTGGATTGGGTCTACCAGTCTTGCGATGTCCTCTTGGTTGGGTAAGATGTTTGGGCAGACTTGATTATCTCATATGAGATATTTTGTGCTGTCTTGGAGCTGTTGAAGTATTCCAATGGTTCTACATGTACCCCCCTTGTTTATGAGAATTTATAGAAGCAACCATGGTTATTTACAGTTGTCCAAAAGTCTTAATATTCATCGAGTCATCGAGGTCATGTTTCAATTATGTGTGGTTGAATGTGGGACCATTGCTTAGTTCTACCATTCTTAAGGGTTATCTACAATCACAACTACTAATCTAGCATATCAACAATGTTGTTACATGTTTTGTATGCTTGGGTGTATCGCTCGATGGATGGTTACTTGATCATTTTCTTCTTTGGGTTAGATAAGTCTGATTCTCCCTTGAGGAGTACATGATGTCTAATGATTAAATTTTTTATAATTTAATCTCGTGGAAAGTTTATGTTGTGAGAAGGAAATACTGATAAGATCTACATAATGGTTTGTCCACTATTAGTGTAGTGTGTTGGTTCAAGTTCACTTCTAGTTATAGCCAATACCGATTCACGATTTATCATTGTTATGTGAGAAAAGATTCTTCATGATTGTAGTGTCAAGGTCCTTGAGAACAAGTTGCTGACATGTGTACGATTAACTTTGGTGGTTATTGGAAATGATTTTTCTTGGAAGTTGAGTTTACATACAACAATAGTTATCATTTGAGTATTGATATAACTCCATTTGAGGCATTGTATGGAAGGAAATGTAGGTCTCCCATTTGTTTGTTTGATCTACTTGAGGTGAGACCATGGGGTACTGATCTTTTGAGGGAATTATTAGAGAAGGTGAAATTTATGCAGGCGAAGCTTCTAGCAGCTCAGAGCAAACAGAAGAAGTATGTAGACCTAAGGGTCAGGGGCTTGGAGTTTATGGAGAGAGAGCAAATGTTTATGAAGGTTTCATCCATGAAGGGTGTGATGATGTTGGTAAGGAAGGTAAGCTTAGTCTGAGGTATATTGAGGTTTAGTGTGTGGGAGAGGTGACCTACGAATTGGCTTTGCCTCTAGGTTTTTCCAGGGTACACTTGGTGTTTCATGTATATATGTAGAAGATATCCACACCTTTTGTCGATTCAGGTACTCTTTCTTACCCTAGCCTTCTTTTGATCATTCAAGGGCGAACGATGGGTAAATTGGAATCTGATGTAACGATCCGTTAGGCTGTTTTGACTACTAGAGCTTGTTATTTCATAAAGTACTATTCTGATAGATTCGAAATGAGTATTTTAGTGTAATCATTAACTAAAGTTATTTAGTTGATGGATATTTATTAAATAATTAATTCTTATTAATTAGTGGTTAATGGGTCAAGCCATAATTTATTTAATACACTATACCACTTGACCCATAGGAATAAGCTGAATTAATAACAATTAGGTTTCCTACGTTGAGATATTAACTCAAAATCGACAACAACACAATAGCAGTGGAGGTCGATGGCGGCTTCAGGTGACTTTTTCTATTCGAACTCATCTTATTTTCATTAATTATGATGGAATAGATAGACATGTATCATAATAACAGTATAAT
>JAJONQ010042125.1:0-27432 GCA_036250385.1 Solanum microdontum
GTTCTTGGTTCTCTTGATTATTGGGTTTTGACCCTTCTTGATACCTGCTTGTGCTTGGTGTGACGACATGATGTATATATTGGGCGAGCCTTGTTGTTTAATCTCTTGGAAAACTGTGCTATCAGTGTTCTTGACATTTGGATCTTTAAATATAAAACTTGATACTCTTATATATTGTTTACTTGATTTATTTATTGTGTTCAATTATGCTTCCCTTGACTGGAGAATGATAGCTTGCTGAATTGGAGGGCTCCAAACCTATAATTTTTACACCACTAAGCTATATGCTTAGCGATAGTTGTTTCTATCGTAGGGGCTGTTCGAGATGATGCTTGAAGCTGGCCATTGGAGATGGATGTTTTGAGAGCCTTAAGGAAGATCACATTTGCATATAGGCATCTATATTTTGTATAAGCCTTGGGACTTGTACATATTCTATGTGTTGTATATTTACATGGGATTTTGAGGGCTTATTTGATCATGTCACCATGAGTTGTAATATAAATATGGCTATATGTTTTGTTCTTTTTGGGGAATGTATACCCAAGTCTTGTAATATCCTAAATCTACTATTACTTTATGAATGTTTGTGTGAAGCATGAGCAGGCTGATGCCGGTACTCGGAAGCTTGAAATATTCTTGTTATTTCATCCTTGAGTGTGAGGATAATATATATACATGAAAAGCTCGTCGGTTATTTGCTTAAATTACTTTTCGGAGGTCATTAGGCATATAATCTCTCTACTAGATTAAAATCAATATGGCCATAGTTAACCTCTTTTAAATGTCGCAAGTATTTAATTACATTTCTTGTTTAAGTGGTAGTATCCTTTCTAAAGGGTTGCTACAACATCAGTACATACAAGTATGTAATATAGCTGAATAGCAAATAACTGAAAGAAAGTATTGCAATAGATAACAATGTACTCAAGTTGAATGTAAAGAAATAAAAGAGTTAAATCATTTAAAGCATTACAAAATACTTTCTCATCTCTGAACTCAACATAATAAGTGATATATAAAAATACTTGGGAGATTCTCTAACCGACAACCATCACTATGAGCAACATGATGATACATCGTCTTGCCCACGCTGCCAGAACTGTCCTATACCTTGCTGGGGTATAGAACATCCTCAACTAAGTAGATCTTCTAAGCAATAAGGATACATCTAAAAAGTATGATCCTTTACCCATGTTGGCATACATGATTTATGGGGGCTGTGAGTTGTCAGAAATCTCTCCCATATCGGTGCTCAATACTACTCAGAATAATATATATACTCATGCTGAATGTTTTAAAAACATACTCTTCCTCTGGTTTGAGATAATTGCTCAAACTACACTCTTAAAAGAGGTAACTTCTCTTGAAATATCTTTTAAACTCCTAACTGATTTAGAAATCTCAATTTCTCTTTTATCAATGTAAAAATTGATACCTCTAGGAATACATAGTCCCCTTATACTCTTACTCAATTCATACTTGAAAACTCTTTCTCAAAAACATATCAAAATCATATTTTAATATGATCATTGATGACTTGGGAAGTCATACTGCATAAACATTGATGGTATATCTAGATACCATAATGCTCATACATGGCATACTCGATTGTCATAATAACCATTTTTTAGAAACTCTTTTCTCGAAACTCATCTTTACTTCCTCAAAAACTCAGTTCAAAACTCAATTTTTGGCTTTAAAAATCTTCTCAAGATTTATAAATCAACTCATAGGGTTCATCTGGAATTATGGACATGAATGACTCAACTCAGGGATCTTAATAGCAATATGGAAACTTAGTACTTAGGACTCAAAACTCAACAACACTACTCTTCTAAAAAATACTTAATTCATAGTGTTCATGCTGAAATATAGACATTAACGGATCAACTCAAGAATCTTTATGCGTAACATATATCAATTCAATAATTAGGAATATAATTTCAAAAAGAATCTGAAACTCAAGAACTAAAAATCAACTCATCTCAAGAATACTCAAATCTAGGGGTAGAATCCTAGATTACTCTTTTGCTGATTTGAAAGTAGATGTAGGGAATGAGGACGAACTAGTGAAAAACTATAATAGTCTTACATACTTGGAAGAACAAGGTTCTTGAAGAATCTTGAAGAAGAACTTGATTAGAAGCCTTGAAACCCTAGCTTGAAGGAGAAAAATTAAGAAAACCTTTCTTGAGATTTCTTGAATTAGTTTCTTGAAATCTCTATGGTCAAGAATTATGATTTTCATTAGTGATTCATAATTGAATGGAGGAATTTTAGTTGGAAAGAATGAAATTTTGGAGAAAGACTTACCTTGAAGAAGAATCTTTAAAAAGATTGAAAGAATCTTCAATGGAGTCTTTTACTTTGATTTTTCCTTAGGGTTTTGCCTTATGGTTTGAGAAAGAAGAATATGATGAATTAAGAGATAAAAATCTGACTGTTTTAGGTCTTTAATTAGTCAAGAAATTCGTTTAGGGTTTTCTTAGAGGTAAAAAGACTAAAACGACCCTTTTTAATGTTTTCCCATCGGCTAATTCGTCATTACGCTATATAAGGTTACTAGAATGGTCATAATTTTTAATTCAATAATTGGAATGTTGCGAAATTGGTGGCGTTGGAAAGAAGATTTAAATAGCTTTAATTGAATAGGTTATGGGCCACGTGACTCATTATATTCTAATAGATATGGTCGCTTTAAGTTGACATAAGTAAAATCTTATGTCAAAACTTAATCGATAAGGAAACTTTCAACTCAACTTGTGCTAGGAGATTCTAGTGACCTTAATTGATATCCAAAATCATTTCCACACTAAAGAATTTACATCTACTTAAATGAAAAATTTAAGAATAAACCAATAAAACTTTATATGCAATTAAACAATAGTTCGGGCCTTAGCTTAGAAATTTTTGGGTGTTACAATATATATATATATCGGTAGCATAACTTAATATTAGTATATGAACAACTTCACCTATGGTGAAAAATATTTTAATTCTTTAATTTTCTACCCTATTTTTGTGTAATTGTAGTCTTATCCCTTTTTATGCATCATACATGTCACACCTCAGGTTTTGAAAAGAACTAAAGAGAAATTTGTACAAGTCATCCATCAGTTTTAGTTTTGGGTCAACTTCAAGCAAACATATCTTTTTGCGCAAAAAGAGTTAGGTGACCCATGACTTACCAAATGAACGTCTCTGAGTCCTCTTTCCAACGCCGTAAAGTTTGCATAATTTCAAGCTCGGAGTAAGAAGTTATGCCCGTTTCAGTGAAGCTTCTCTATTTAAGGCATTTCATTCGTTTTAGAAGGATATTTTGGTCTATTCCTTTTCCTACTAGGCCTAACACATTTTTCTTCACCCAAATAAGGGTCTAATTAGTTTTATATCACTTTTTCATGTTCCCAAACAATTAGAGAAATTAGTGTGAGATTCCAAGAAGAGAAAAGCTAGGTTTCAAGTGTTCTTCAAGAATTTGGCTATTTTCGTCAAGAACATTGTTCTTTCCAGGTATGTAAGGTTTCTCACACTGTTGTACTTTTTTTTTCTCACACCCTACATCTCAATTTTGTCAAGAAATCCTTATAACTAAAGTATTCAATTGTAGTTCTTGGTTTGTTGTTCAAATCTTTAACAATGGAGGCTTTGATTCTTTTGTGTTGTGAATCTTTGGTAAAACTTATATGTTTTCAAAGAGATTGTATGAAAGTTCTAATGTAATCGTATTGGTTTGAGAATAAAAAAGACTTCAGGAGAAGTTTCTCAATTCTAAACTAGTTTGAAGTTTGAATTTAACCAAAAAATTCATCGGGTTGCTGGGAGGGGCCTGGGGTTGAGCGCCAGTATAGCCCCAAGGCTTAACTTTTGTAATTTAGGCCCTAGCGCGATGCCCCAGCAATATGCCAAGGCCAAACTTCTAATGTTTAGGCCCAGGTGCGACACGCCTGAAATAAGTCAAGGCCTGACTTCTAAAGTTTAGGCCCTGGCACAGTACGCCAAGGCTTATCTTTAGTAGTTCAAAGCCTGGCTCCCTGCGCCAGCAGTACGACAACGTTTGCTGGGTTGATTTCTCTCTTTGTTTCAGCTAGCGCATGTTCCTATAAGTTGTGCTCATGTTTCCCTCTTTTGTACTAGCTCATATAAGGTCTATTCACCTTCTAAAGTCCCTACATATCCTAATCATGTGTCTAAGTGTGCATTCAAAACTAAAGTGAGTTTACATGAAAAGCTTAAGGGATCTATTTCAAGAAAAATATAAGAGTCTTCACTTTCTATGCATATCGAGCTTGGACTTGAAAGATAAGTCCATAAGAATATGTTCCAATGTAAGTATAAGTTACATTTTTGAAAAGTACTTCAGTAAAGTAATAGTCCTTTCTTTACAAGGGGTGATTCAATATTATTGATATTGTTTATTATTTTAGAAGTAGTATTGAACACCGAATTGGGTTAGAGTCTTTTATAACTTCAAATTCCCATAAAACTACATGGCCAGTGTAGGTTAGAGTCTTTTATTGGATATCTTATTGTAAGGTCCAAATGGTTTACACTTCATGTTCATGTATTGATTAAGCTGAGTTGATTTCAGTCATTTAGTTCAGTTTCTATTTTACTCAGCCGTATTATATACTCATACATTTAATATACTGACATTATTCAACCAACATCGATCTTTTATGATGCAAATACAGGTGTTCAAGATCATCAACATGGGTTTCGTCGAGATCACCTTACACTTGTAGACAATATTTGGTGAAGCCTCTGGAGTCTCCATTTTAAATTCCATATTAGTAATATGTGAGGTGACATGGGTCTTGTCCCAACATCTATCTTGAACTACTAGAGGTTTCATAGATAGACATAATTAAATGTTTACATTGTTTCTCAGGATGTTTGTTTAACTTATGACTTATGTTAATTATTTCAAGACAATGATTTCAAACTTTTCTAAATGCTCATCAATTTAAGCTTCCACATATTATGTAGAGTCATATTAGTCATAGTAAGACAGGCCAAGGGTTCGCTTGGGGATCAGAAATGATTCTTGAGTGCCGGTCACATCTAGGGTGTTGACAAACTTGGTATCAGAGCACAATATTCAAGAGTCCTAGGGTGTCTATGAAGCTGTGTATATAGAGTCTTTCTTATCGGTGTGAAGCACGCCACATCTATAGTTACGAGGCTATGACATTTAGAAAAATATTTCACTTTCTTTTTACTTTTTTTTCGTGCGATAGAGTTCAACTCTATAAAAGTTCTTTCTAATTCGTGCTTATGCGTATCTTTTCAGATCATTCCTCCTTGAAGAGTTTTTTGAGGACGTCCTGCTAGAAGGAATGTGAATCCTCAAGGTCAATAAGCTCCGAATGCACCACAAGTGCAACTCCCTCAGGGAGATTTCACCAATGCTAAATTCAAGAATGCAATACAGATGTTGACTCAAGTTGTGACAACACATGTTGGTCTCCAAGTAGCCGACCATCAGAATTGAAATGATGCATCTAGAGTCCGAGAATTTCTAAGAATGAGTCCCGCAGAGTTCACTAGGATGAAGCTGAATGAGGATCTAGAAAACTTTGTAGATGAACTTCAGAAGGTGTTTGAGGTCATGTATGTTGCTGATGTTGAGCGTGTAGAGATGACTGCATACCAGCTCAAGGGTATTACCAGGATATAGTATGATTAGTGGAAGAATAAAAGGGCAGAGGGGCCCCACTTTTTTTTTGGCTTGTGTTTGAAGATTCTTTCGGGGGAACTTCTTTCCCCAAGAGCTAAGGGAAACAAAAGTAAGAGAGTTCCTTAATATGAAGCAGGAGTCTATAGGTGTACAAGAGTACAACCTTAGGTTCACTCAACTATCCCACTATGCTCCAGAGATGGTGGCTGATATGAGGAGCATGGTGAATTTATTTGTGTATGGACAATCTCGCTTATCGAGTAAGAAAGGTAAGGCGGCTACCTTGATAGGAGATATGGATATAGCTAGGTCTATATTCATATGCAGCAGGTTGAGAAAGAGAAGTTGAAGGAAAGGGCAAAGTTTCGTAGTAAGAGGGATAAGAGAATAAGCCATGAGTCTGACCAGTAGAAAATCAGGAATGTACATCGATCATCCTTTAGTAAAGGTCATCAGGACCTGCTCTATCGTCAGCTAGTGCACCTGCACCAAGGAGAAAAAATAATTATAGAAACCTAAACTCAGAGCTCAAGGTTATTAGTCGTAGGGCAGTGTGGCACAAGGGTTCACTCGCAACCCACTATGTTGTAAGTATGGTAAGCTTTATCCATGATAATGTCGTGTTGGTAACGATGGTTGCTACAAGTGTGAAAAATGGGTCACTTTTCTAGGGAATTCCTTAAGAACAGGCAGGGTAATGGAGAAATAAAGCCCAATCTTCTTCAGAAGCTCCAGGAAATATAAATACCTAGAGAGGAGTTACTTTAGTAGCAGGCAGGGGGAACCATTTTTATGCTATATCTAGTCGCCAAGATGAGGAGAACTCACCAGATGTTGTCATGGGTATGCTTAATGTCTTTACTTTTGATGTTTATGCCTTGTTGAGCCCGTTTCGAGTTTGTCGTTTCTGACTCCCTATGTAGCCATGCAGTTTGACATTTCCCCTGAACAACTTCTTGAGCCTTTCTGTGTTCTGTTGGTGATTCTATTCTAGCAGAAAAAGCCTATCGTGATTGTACCATCTTCATCAATCATAAGTAAATCATGGCTGACTTAGTTGAGCTAGATATGGTGGACTTTGATGTTACTTTAGGTATGGACTGACTTCATGCTTGTTATGTCTCAATTGATTGTAGAACTCGAGTAGTCAAGTTTCAGTTTCCTAATGAGCCAGTTTTAGAATGGAGGAGTAGTTCACTAGTGTCGAAGAGTTATTTAATTTCATACGTTAATCCTAGAAAATTAGTTTCTAAGGGGTGTATCTATCACTTAATCTGAGTGAATGATATAGTGTTGAGACAACATCTATTCAGTTAGTTCCAATTGTGAGTGAGTTTTCATAGAGGTTTCCACATGATCTTCTTGGAGTTCTTCCTAAGAGAGAAATAGACTTCGGTGTAGATATTCTTCCTAATACTCAACCTATCTCTATTCCTCCATATAAAATGGCTACAGCTGAGTTAAAAAAGTTAAAAAAATAGTTGAGAGATATTCTCGATAATGGTTTCATCCGACCAAGTATCTCACCTTGGGGATCTCTAGCCTTATTTGTGAGGAATAAATATGGTTCCCTTAGTATGTGTATCGATTACCGCCAATTAAACAAGGTCACCATAAATAATAAGTATCCCGTTTCGAGAATTCATGAACGTTTTGACCAACTTCAAGGTGCTACTTGTTTTTTTAAGATAGACCTCAGATCTGGTTATCATCAGTTGAAAGTAAGTGAAAGTGACACCTTGAAGATAGTATTCAAGACTTGTTTTGGTCATTATGAGTTCCTTGTGATGTTCTTTGGCTTGACCAATGCTTATGTTCATGGATCTTACAAACATAGTATTTAAGTTATATCTGGATATGTTTGTTATCGTATTTATTGATGACATACTGATTTATTCGAAGAATGAGGAAAATCATTCTAATCATTTCAAAATAGTCCTCAAGACTCGCAAAGATCAAGAGTTGTATGCAAAATTTTCTAAGTGTGAGTTCTGGCTTGAGTCCGTGGCTTTCTTAGGCCACATTGTATCAGGCAAAGGGAGTCAAGTTGATACTCAAAAGATTGAAGCAGCGCAGAACTAGCTCAGACCCTCACCTCCAACTAATATAAGGAGTTTCTTGGGGTTGGATTGTTACTATAGAAGGTTCATCGAGGAATTTTCATTTTAGTTCATCTCCGTTGACTAAGTTGACTCAGAAAACAACTAAGTTTCAATGGTCTGAAGCTTGTGAGAAGAGTATTCATGAATTGAAAACTCGGTTAACCACTACTCTAATATTAACCCTACCAGAGGATACCGAGAGTTTTGTTGTCTATTACGATGCGTCCAGGGTTGGACTTGGCTGTGTGTTGATGCAGCATGGTAAGGTTCTAGTCTATGCCTCCAGGCACCTTAAGATTCACGAGAGGAACTACCCAACTCATGATCGCGAGTTGGAAGCATTAGTTTTTGCTCTCAAAATAGGGCGTCATTATCTTTATGGTTTTTATGGGGATGTGTTCACTGACCACAAGAGTCTCTAGTATGTTTTCAATCAGAATAAGCTTAATCTCAGACAAAGGAGATGGTTAGAGTTGCTCAAGGATTACGACATGAGTATCCTATATCACCCAAGTAAGGCTAATGTTGTTGTTGATGCTTTGCGAAGATTGTCTATGGAAAGTACTACTCATATTGAGGAAGGCAAGAAATAATTGGGTAAAGAAGTTCACAAACTTTCATGTTTGGTAGTTTGTTTGTTAGATTCCAGTGACGGTGGGATTATGGTGATGAATGGGGGAGAATCATCATTAGTGTCTGAAGTGAAGGACAAATAAGAGAAAGACCCTTTCTTAATTGAATTAAATGCAAAGGGTCATAAGCAAAAAGTAATGGGTTTTGAACAACGGGGAGATGGTGTGTTGAGATATCTAGGTAGATTGTGTGTACCAAAGGTAGAAGAGCTCCAAGAAAGTATCATGGAAGAAGCCCATAGTTCTAGATATTCGATCCATCCTGGTTCCACAAAGATGTACCATGACTTGAGAGAAGTCTATTGGTGGAATAACATGAAGAAGTGTATTGCAGATTTTGTTGCTAAGTACCCAAATTGCCAACAAGTCAAGGTAGAATACGAAAGGCCAAATGGTGTGGCTCAGAACATAGACCTTCTGGAATGGAAGTGGGAAATTATTAATATGGACTTAATTACTGGCTTGCCATGGTCTCACAAGCAACATTATTTGATATGGGTGATTGTAGATCGGATGACTAAATCAGCCCATTTCTTGCCGGTAAAGGCTACAAATTCAGTAGAAGATTATGCTCGATTGTACATCCAAGAGATAGTCCGACTTCATGGAGTTCCTGTGTCTATAATTTCAGATTGGATCCAAATGGATCCTTATGAGGCTCTATATGGGTGAATATTTAGATCTCTTATTGGTTGATTTAAGGTTGGTGAAACTGAGTTGATAGGGCCAAACTTCGTTCATCAAGCTGTGTAGAAAGTGAAGATTATTCACGAAAGGTTGAAAACAACGCAAAGTCGTCAAAAATCTTATACAGATGTTAGAAGAAGAGACTTATAATTTGAGTGTTAATGATTGGGTATGTTTGAAGGTTTCACCTATGATGGGTGTAATGAGATTTGTGAAGAAAGGGAAACTCAATCCCCGATACATTAGTCCTTACATGATATCCAAAAGAGTTGGCAACATAGCTTATGAGTTGAAGTTACCGGCTTAGTTAGCAGCAGTCCATACGGTATTCCATAGCTCTATGCTAATAAAGTGTTTCGGGGATCCTTCACTTATTGTACCTACCGAAAATATTAGTATCAAGGACAACTTGTCTTATGAAGCGATGCCCGTTCAGATTCTTAATCGTCAGGTTCGTAAGTTGAGAACCAAAGAAGTTGCATCAGTCAAAGTCTCATGAAGGAATCAATTTGTTGAGGAAGTTACTTGGGAGGCTGAGGAGGACATGAAGAAGCGATACCCTCATCTCTTTCCTTCGAAATCAAATCCAGACCAAGGTACTAACTCTTTGTAAAGTACTCTTTAAGTTGAGATGTTGAGTTTGTATTAATTGCATGTTGTGTTATTGAATTGGGGAGTTAGACATTTCACACCCTTTTTGTGCTTAGTTTTATCTCATTTGAGGAAGAATGCTTACAAGGGGAGATATTGTAACACCTCACATTTCGAAAAGAACTGAACAGAAATTAGTACAAGTCACCCATGATTTTTTAGTTTTGGGTCAACATCAAGGGACCATATATTTAAGCACATAAATAGTTAGGTGGCCCATGACCTACTAAATTGAAGGTCTTTCAGTTCTCTTTTTAACGCCGCCAAGTTTGCTTAATTTTGAGCTGTGAGTAAAAAGTTATGCTCATTTGAGTGAAGCTTCTCTATTTAAGGAATCTCATTCATTTTTAGAAGGATATTTTGGTCTTTTCCTTTTCGTACTACGCCAAAAATCTCATCCTAACTCTGAAAACCCAATGAATTCAACTGAAATACAACCTTCTAAAGCCAACTATGAAACTCCAAAGGGCAACCATCCTAGGAATGATAAATCTACATTGAGCCCTGCTCTAAGGACCTATTCCAAGCAAGGAACTTGTGAAAGACTGACACCATAAGCCCACACACTACTCTGCCACCACCAATTTAAGTCAAACACCCTATCCTAAGGGAAACCAAGATGGTAGGTGGCGTATAAACATAGTCAACTAGTCGGTAAATGCCAGGGCACAATCTCCCTTCAATGAAATCTGTAAGATACCAATCATGATACAAGAAAACTTTGCATCCTCAACAAGAACCAAATCATGGATCCCACAAATTATTTTTACCCTATCCTAAAGGTGAACCTTCTTAAATTATTTCCATTTTCAAGCAGAAGCCAAAGTCTCAAACTATTGATGAACACCAGCATTTTGATTCTAAATCAAACACCAACCTCAAGATTTGTCAACACAACAACAAACAACAAACAACAACAGTAAAGAGGCACAACAAGGAATCTCAAGGAGTCACACCTCAAAATTTTAGCAAGCCATAACCAAACTTCGAGACCACAGGAAGAGGATGAATTCAAACTGAGTTGAACAAGCAAAAATACAACTCCTCAATCGAGTAGAAACTAAGGAAACAAGAGAAAGAAACCAAAAAGTACTACCACAACTAAAGAAGTGCAACTACCCAACACCCAACTATAATAACTAGCGATCTCCCATCTACTACCCAAAAAGATGACTAGAAAACTAAGCTAACCTCCTAAGAAAACTAGGGTGTACAACACATAAAACTCACACTGGGGAAAGCGGGTCTATCCACCCACCAAACATGGATGGGAATCACAACAAAATCACACAACATGATGGCAAAAAGGGAAACCAAGAATCCCAATACCACAACCACAAATAGACTATCAAGGAAAAGACACTGGAAGTTACTCAGCCAGTACTCCTAATCGAAGCAACACATCCTAATTGATTCACTACTAAAAGAAATAAATTACAAAATGCAAAGCACATACACAAATCTCAAATCAAGCTGCCATAGTAGGCAAATGATAGATAATAAGCCGAATAACCCAAATAGGCATGAAAACCCAGTTCACACAAAATGAAAACTAAAAGGATAAAGCTACAAATCGCATCCAAAGAAGGAATAGTTGGAGCTTTGACCTCTAGAAAGCTAGCAGAAACATAGAATGGATCATGTCTGACCTCAACCTGAACACCAAATGTTGCACTAGTAACACTAAAGCCACCACCTCTGACTAAAGGTACCGACAACCCACGAGACTGATATAACTGAGTACCTCTGGTCATGGTCCCAAGCTGGGGACAAGCTTTAGACTGATGACCAAGATCCCTACAGGTACAACCAAGTCCAACCATCCTATCCTAAAGAGTATTAGATGTCTTCAATGCCAACAAAAGCAACACCCACCTGGGGAACTCTCTAGGGCGATAGTCAAGCCCTCTCCAATCTATTTGACCTCTATAGTGTGAAGCTCGGCATGAAGAATGCAGTTATATACCCTGTCTACCTTTGCCAAACTAAGAACCATCCCTAGCAAACTACACTAGGACCTTGGAAAAATCTATAACATAGTGGCTTATATTTCCACACGAATACCAACTATCACCTAGAGCAACTAACTATCAAGACCCAACTAGAGTAACATGAGGCCCAACACCTTAAGGTCTAGAATGATCACCGTGAGAAGTCTTGCTTGAAATCTTCCATCTGTAGGTGCCACGACCTACCTTAGAACCCCTCGGGACAAGAGATTCTAACTTTATAGGCCTGATAGGATGAGAAGAAAGATGAACCTTGTTGAGTTGATGTTCACCTCGAAGTGGAAGTTTTCAGCACTTGTAATGATAATAAGGCCTTTTGCCGCTATCTTTGTAAGTCTCAAGGCACACATGATCCACATTCCTCACATGACTCACAACATGGGAAAGGTAGACCCCACCAATATCAGATGCTCTAACGCCAACTAGAGTGGCAAGGTCAACCCTCTGATGAACCCCTAACTCAACTCCTGATCTAAAGGGAACAATGTGGGGGTATGCCCAACCCACTCTAGAAATCCCAACACATAGTCAGAAACGGATGACGAACCATACTAGGACTAGTCAACCCAACTTTACTCTATGGAGAACCCACTGCACCAGGAAACGCACCAACCTGAGGTGTGCCCATAGAGGAGCTTGAACCTCATAACAGTGGATCTCAAGGAACCGGGTAGCCAAAGGCCCTGTCAATGCCTGGGATACCCCAAAACTGTCTCGATGCTAGAGAGTGCCACAAACCTCAAGGTATATGCCCGTTTGAGGCCCTCTAGCCCGATTAACGTGCTAAAACTTTGGTGGAATGTGTTGATTCTCCATCCACATCCATCGAATATCTTCATGTAATCCATGTAGGAGAGACAAGATTCCAAAAAGTAGTTTTAGGGGTTTTTCAAAGCGGAAGCACATAAGAAGGAGTTAAAAAAAAGAAATCCATATGAATTCCCTATAGCCTCCAAAAGATTGGATGCACACGTCTCTGCACCAATCTGTAGGACTCATCTAGGCATTTTCCCTCACAGCAATGATGTTGGTAAACCTAAAGCTCTCATACCAAACTGTCACAGCCTGATTACTCAGGTCATGATGGAACCTACTATACCCCACCAGAAGGTAAGCCTAACTCTTCCTAGAGCCATAAGCAACAGACTACCAAGCGGAAGCTAACAACAAAAATAATAAAGTTTAAAACAAAGTGAAGAGAAGATAGTCAACAAAAAATATTACAAAAACCATCCCAAGACCTTGCATCAGCCTTTATTTGAGCATCTAATCCAAAATAACAGTATAAGAGTTTCATAAGATCAAGGTAAGTATAGGTTGTCCCTGAATATAAAATAAAGACTAAGCCTAGACAAAACAGATGGAAACCAGTAGCTCCGGATACGAAGAGCTCACCTTAGTCTCTGAAACTCGAAGCTGCTCCACACAAATCCAAATCAATAATGATAACTCAAACTGTGATCTACAGGAGGCAGAAATGTAGTTTGAGAGCCAAAAAGGGTAATTAGTAGGCATCAGCTAACTGAGCTCAAACGATAAAACAAACATAAACAACAAGTAATAAGGATATAAAAGCACAAGTAACTACACAGGAGATACCAAAGTAGAAAGGCAATACAAAACAAAAATAAGATACAAGAGATAAGAGGTCGAGTCAACAATTTACATGTAACTCAAGCCAACAACCAATTCAGAAGCAACTAAGATATCAACTAAACTACCCATATTGAGGAGGACCAACAATTACAATTCTAATGGCAAAGCCTATTAGCTAACAAGATAATGGTAATAGAGAACATAAAATATAGTAAAAAGTAACCTAACCGTACCCTAGAAGATAAAGCCAACAAACATAACCCAACTGCCCCCAATAAACCAAAGGGTGCAACCAATAAACAAGTATACTAGTGACAAGTGATGCATATGAATGTATGATGAATAGAAGAACCATCAGTGATCATCTAAAACCTTTAACCAGAAGCAATCCCATAGTGTGGACGCCTTGCCAGACATTTAACTTCTAAGAGCGTAGGTCGCCTATCTAACAAGAGTAAACCTAGGGGCTTAATTATTACAAATCAAGACCGCCAGCCAGAGAGTAAACTCACATGAGCATAAGCCACCCAACTAGTAAGAGTAAACATGGGGCTATAATTATAAAAAACATGGAGGAAATGGTATCGACACGCTGGGTAGTCAAGTAATACTAAGCACATCCGAGATGCCTCTACTATCTCATGTAGGAAAAGAGCACATCCTAACACCCTGAAATCGCAAAAACCATTATATCAAGCGATACAGGTGTTACGACTCCTGTTAAAAATACTTTAAAATAAAAGTCGAGTAAGATGGTATCTCATCATGAATGGTAACTATGCAAATTCATGAGCCGAGATTGTACCACAATATTCGTGAGAATGAACAAACAATGTAATGCATCTCATAGTCAACATTCAAATAAGATACCCCAGTCAGATAAATATACGACCAAGCAAAGTAGAGTAATAACTTAGGATCCACTAGTCCTTGAACACGGCCTCAGACCCCATACTATAATCAATCTTAGTAAGAGTACAACATGCCAAACACTAATCAAGCAAAGGAATAAAAAAAAAAGCCTACAAATCAATAAAAGGAGAACCAACTCAAGGGTCGACATCGTATCCTAAACATACTCCCAATCAATGACTGAGCATAGCTAGGATCAACTCATAAATATGATGAGTCACCAAGATCACAAGAACCAGCATAAGAAGAATAACCCAAAAGAAGCCCTATTGGGAGCAAATCAGAACTACGAGGGCAAATAAACACAACCTAAAGCATCTAAGGTCCAACCTAGTCTAAGGCCACAAATTACCAAACATACTGAGGATGGAAAGATTATCTACACAATAAAAAATCTAAAAGCCTAAACGAAGGATCACAACCCCCACAATAAGCCTAAGGTTCCTATGGAGTCGTGAAAAGATGGAATGAACAAGTGGAAAGCTAAATACCCAGCAAAAAAATTGAAATTACATGAAATCTATACTAAGCATTACCTAAGAAGTTCAACCAAGACAATATACCGAAGCCTACCACAAAGACAATTTTGAACGCTATGAATCCACCACAAAAGGGCTATCCACTCCCAAAATTCCTTCAAACACCACCATGATATCTAATTATCATTCACTTCATCATTAGGAACGTTTAGACATTAAAATCACAATAATCAAAAATAGACTCAAAATTGAGTCAAAAAGGAAATGTGAAACCAATGCTTGGGATCCAAAAATTGGCTTCATCAAAAGGCCCAAAGTCGTAGCCTGAGCTTTTGTTCCATAATGGAACACAATTTGGGGTTTAGAATAGTTAGAAATCAACACATGCAACAACTAGACATATAAGCTCAAATAAGAAGACAAGGTAGCCAGCTAAACATGGATTTTACCTCAATTAGAGACTCACCAATCACTTCCGAGAAGTCCCCCATGTAGCCACAAACCCCACGGAGCCACCGAACTTTGAATATAATTGGAGCTAAAATAAGGGAGAAATAAGTTTTAGGTGAATTGAGAATAGTGTTGATCGCGCCATTTGTCTTAATTAAAAGAGTAGTAATTCGGCCATTGGGAACAGGGAGGAGCATCACGAACGCAGCTAGCTGAGCTCCGAGGCTCCATAAACATGGCATCCCTCACGTGAATGTGTCTTAGCAATCCTCAGCACTCCGTGAATGCTGCTGGAATCCTATGAACATCACGAACGCAGCCCTGGCCTCCATGAATGTGGGAGTATGGACGACAACCCTTCACGAACAAGACCCTAAGTGTGCAAACGTGAAGGCCTCACACGGCTGCACCAACAACCAGCATACCTGCGAGGTAATTAGACTTCAAATTTTCCAACAGGGTGCCCTGAGTTTCATTTGGAACCCCTTACGTGCTAAAAAAATATGCTACCCCATCAAATTTAACTTTCTAGGCTTAACAAAATCGTCGAAACTTCCATCTAAGGTAATCTCGACAAAAAGTATGTCCCAACCTATGTTCCATATTTAGTCAAATTTCATAAAAAAAAAAGCTCAAAATGAGACCAAAAGCATCATAAACAACATGAAGGTTTATTCTAGACTTAACTCAACATTGTAGAGCTAACTGCACTAACAAAATTCTCATCTGGGCATGTTTACCATGAATGTTGACCAAGGTAAAACTTAGGCTTAAGTTGAAAGTTAAAATGCACAATCACACAAACTCACACCTAAAACCTCAAGAGCCATGTCAACCATGCTACTAGCCTTACATGACCTTTTAGGAGCTGATGGAATCTTCGTATTTAGGTTCTGAGGTCATTTTCCTACATTTTTGGGCGAAAATGTCCGTTCCAGGTTCTAAAATTCCAAAACACAGAAATTTAGACAAAACTCAAATGAATGACCTGATGACCGAACTGTCAGTCCTAACAAGGAATAAATGACTTGGGGTCGCTACATGAAAGCTCTAAATGCTAAACAGAGAGAAAAGAAGGAAATGGCATGGAGGGTCATTACACTAATTCACATTACCACATAAATTTTATAACTTAACTCTAGTTAATAAATATAATTTTGTCTAAATATCACTAAAATTATAGTTAATTTATTCAAGTTTAATTTAGCAATTCATCTGAATTAAATAGTTTCATTCAATTTATCCACTAAAGTAGTAGTATAAAGGGAAAACTATCTTATTAGACATATATTCATACCATATCTGCTAATTCTATTTATATTTTTAAATAATTGCGTATCTTATCGCTAATTAAGAGTTTTCTATCATATATTAAGAAAGATACATATATTTTTGCTATCAAATACAGTAAATAGGGAGAATGGCAAGCGAGACGAGGAGGGAGACAAGCGAGATAGTCATGTATCACATACACATATGAATCGCACTAGATACATGTACATGTATGTATGTGGTGCGATTCACATGTATTTGGTATCCCAGTTATATAGAAGAGTGGTGAGCGAGATGGAAGGGAGGCGAGCGAGATTTGTTATGTATTCCAAATACATGTGAATCTGCTTGCATATAGTATATCTAGAAAGAATTACACCTAATCTTGACCTCATGTTTCTTGAGATACATGTATATAGACATATCAAGACGTATTTAGACGCACTAAAATATAGTTAATTCATATTATTGCAAACATAAATGTATCTAAGTAATTAGCTCCTAAAATAGTGATATTTATGTAAGTTTTTCTAGTATAAATAATAAATTTGGAATCCAGTAAATTAAATATGTTGTGATAGACTCTCAAATTTCAATTCTAAATGTCTATCGATTTAGGGATAATGCATAAGTACCATCCCCCTCGACTATAAATGAAATCTCAGTGACGCATCTTAACTTATTATCCTATTATCCCCGAACTCTTTTTTTTTGTATTTTTGTGCACCTTTAGTAATTACGTGACACCTCAACAAGGTAAGTGACTCCATTTGTACATCACATGACTCCATACGTGTAATTATTTCATTTATTTTTAAACCTTTTAATTTTTATAGTTGTAATTTTATATTTATTTTTATTAAAATCTTGTTATTTTCTTTATCTTGTATTTGAATTAAGTTAAAACACATGGTTTGTTTTAATTATTTTTGACTTGTGTTTAAAAAAAATTCTTCATTTTTTACCGTTATTCATTATTATTTCTATTTTTCAATTTATTTTATTTATAATTTTATTTTCTCTGTCTTTCCTTTTGATTTAAATTCAAAATCAATTTGAAAATTGTATTTAAAATAAACTAATTTCGAACAGATATCAAAATAATTGAATAAATAAAATGAAACATAAGAAAAACTAAAATGTTAAAATTTAAATAAAACTTTTAATTAATTATTTTAAAAAAATATACACATAATTTTAAAAATAATTAAAAGTGAAAAGATAAGAAATTGATGAAACGGAAAAAAGTAGAAAGTTTAAAGTGGGGAAGAAATTAAAATAAATATTTTACGAAGAAAGAAATGGAAAAAAATTAATTATATATAATTTTTAATGTAAAGAATTAAGTGTACTAACTAATTGTAAATTTATCAATTAACAAAAGACATGTGTCCAACTTTATAGGTTTGCACTTGCCTTCAAGAGAGTTTGCACAATCATTGCCATGTCACTTTTGTGGCGTGTTTATTCAATTTTAATATAAGTTAGAGGGCTAATTGGATCCTAATTAAGTTTAAGTGTATTGATGGAATTTTGGTCATTGCTTGGGGGCTACTTGTGCATCCCATCGATTTTTCAATATGATTAAATAAATGGAAAATGGTCATTTATATCCTTGTACTATCAAAAATTATTTATATATAGTGCTTTGTTATACTTACAATCAATATACCTTTTTTATACTTTCGATCAAAGTATACTATATTTATTATAATTTGGTACAAATTTGCCCTTAATTTTAATGAAAAAGAACATGGCAAGCTTAGAAATAAATGGCCCACCGAAACTTATTTTCGAAACCTATCCATTTAATCAATCCCCATACATTTCATCTGCGTTGAGATTTTTTCTTTTCATATTAAATTAAATATTTAGGATCTCCACAATAATTAACAAACATGTGATTGTTAATAACTGTTCCATTCCTATGAGAAGAAACTTCATCTGAGCTCACTGATGGAATTTACGCGTTGGAAATAGGGGTTTAAAATTGAGTGGGTATTATTGAAAAAAGAAGAAGATAAAAGAACAAAAAAATTAAAGTGGAAGAAATTAGACTGAAAGGGATTAATGGGTGGGTTTCTAGAGAAGTCATGTAATACCTCGGATTCAAAAAGGGTAGAATATCAGCATTCTCTAGGATCTGGTGTGAGTTTCAACAGAGCCACCTATGACCTATGGACTGACACAAGGACCGTTAGTCAGCACCGTGGTTGGCCAACCTAATATCCCAAAATGTCAAGTTTCAGTACTTTTTCGATGGTTCAACAGGACGGTGCATCGTTTCGTGTATGAGTTGTAGGTAGGTTTAGTAGGTGAGTCCCAGACTTAGAGAGATTTTTAGATCAAAATTCGAGACCCACGGTTAAGAGCCACGGCTCGTCAAGGGAACCGCGATCCATAGGTGGGCCCCATAAGTCAATGTCCAAGGATCATGGTCTCTGACCCCAAACAACGGTCAACCAACATGGTCTGTGGTTCCACCAACGGAGCATAGGTTGTGCCGTCAATGAGTGTCAACAGTTTTTTCTTAGGGGTTTTTGGGTCTTTACATAATTAATGTAGCCTAATACTATGTCGTTTTAACCTCCATCTAAAGCCCTACATAAGTATTTTTTACCCCTAATCTCCCTAATTGAAGTCATTCTCTAAAATTCCTAAAAGAACAAGTCTTCATCTCCAAAATATTTCTCTCTCTAGAAAGCTTGAAGAAGAAGGAGTCAACCTAGGGTTTCAAGTCAAGTCTCCTAATCCTCCATTGAAGGCAAGATTTTTCCATTGAGGTATGATAATTTTCATCTATGGGGCCTTTTCCTCCATAGAGTTCCTAAAAATTTCAATTTATAAAGTTAGAAATCCCCAATTGAGTTAAGGTCTTCTTCAATGTCAAGGGTTCCATTCAATGTTGAATTGTTCGATTGTTTTATGATCTATTCATCATGAATTGAGAAAATTCCATGTTTTAAAGATGAATCCCCATGAATCCATGATTCTCCATGTTTTCCAAGTAATGATGATATAGTGATGGTTTTGAACTATGAAACAAGAATTATAGAATTATGCATATTCTTATGAAATTGAGGAATTATGATGTAAGTTGTTTTGAGAGTAAAGAATATATGATGTTGTTTCTGTTGTGTTGTGAAAGGATTTCTCATATACACATAAAAGCATGAATGTGAATGGTTTTCTCACATAAAGGATTCTAAGGTTGAAAAGTCTTCTCACCTAAAATGAATCAAAGTTAAGGAGTTATTCTACCGAAACCTAGCTTGGATTGGTAGTCTTAATTGTACCTTTCCATGGATGACATATGTCACGACCTAGACCATTGTGATTGACGCCCACACTAACCCTCCGGTGGGAGAACCATTAATGCTAATTAATTAACCAACTCTAATCACATTCTAAAACATTTAAGTTATGGAAGCAAGTTAAATAGATAAAAACTGAAGTTCCCATAAACTTTCAAAAGATCTGACAACTACAATGCGGAAAATATGCCTAGAACCTAAAAGTCAATGTACCAAAACTTCTAACAAGATCCATAAGTCTAATAAGAAGGGTCACAACCCCAAACTAATGAACTAATAACTAACTAGAAAAGCCTAAGTTCGAAATGTGGACATAGACGGAAGGAGAACTCATGAGAGCTCGGAAGAACTGACTCACCCTTGAATTCAATTGGTGATCACTGATCTTCTAAATGAGGTTTGTCAATAGCCGCCTTAAGATGCCCTATACTCAACACAGAAAGAGCAACTGCAGTATCAGTACACAACCACAGTGTACTAGTAGGATCACACAACTATCCCACTAAGTGTAACATAGGTAAGTCATTAAAACAATATAATCACATGCATGCACCGAATATACAATATCGATATCATTTACGAACAACAAACAATTTCACAATCTCAAATACACAATAATAACAAGCCATTGGTCCTCTCATTGAACCCAAACCCAAACTGTTAGCATACCAAAACTTGGTACCCGATCCAATATTTATGCCGGAACGTGGCGACCGATCCAAGTTAGTGTGTCAGAACGCAACACCCAATCCATTCAACAAGCTACAATCAGAAGTATATTCTCAAAATCATACAATCAAGCCATGATTCATGGAATTGATCATTCATGTATCCTTATTTACAATTAATATGATCAACAATGCAACATTCGAATACATACATGTATCATAATAAAGCAAGAATGAACATACATCACACAATCATAGAATCACAACCATCACCTACCTCGAAACAAGCTTGAAACCCTTAAGAAACTTGATCCTTCCATTTCCAAATTCGTTCCTCTTGTTCTTGGTCTACAAACAATAATTATAATACGAGAATCAATAAATGATAACTAATTACCCGAATTACTAACAATCCTATGAACCCTAGATAAAACCCATGATCCCAATCTCCCAATTAGGGTTTTTTCCATCATAAAATCAAGATCAAAACCTTCCCCATCGATAATACCCATTAGATTACGTTCTCCGGATCGAAAAATGGATTCGGGGAGTTAAATCTTACCTTTTAGCCCCAAAAATGGTGGAAAACTGTCAAGAAAATACTTGGGCTCGTTCCTTAGCTCTCACGTTCGCAAATTATAGAATAAAACATTTTTGGGGTTTATTTATGACTTTAAGTCGCATCTGACCCGCGACAACAATCCTCACCCCGCTACAGCGGCCCCACCCTAGTGGAATAAATCCCTGCCAAAGCGGATTGCACAAAACAGTGACCTATTTTAATAATTTCAATACTCTCATTTGACAACACACCTTCAACCAACGACACTCAGAAACTATCCGTTCACGCTAAGATCGATTCCAGGAGTTCTACTCGCCCGAATTCAATTCCGTAAAATTGTACGAGTTCCTTAAGGACTTATCTATCTACTCATATGATCAAATCCATAATTAAACCTCCCAATAGTTACCAGATTTCCCTAGACTTTAATGTCTCTGATTTCGTCCAAATCTGGACTAGGTTGGAAAATTCTAGGTTACTACGAAAACATTTTTCGACCCAAAATTTTTCCCCAATGGCTTTTCTATAACGACAAAACCCGGTCGTTACAAAGATATCAATTTACCCATCACTCGTCCTCGAGTGACAAACTTAGGAAAAATAGGCTAAGGAAGGAATGGAGTAATACCTGAATCAACGAACAATTGGGGATACTTGGCTCGCATGTCCTTCTCGATTCCACAAGTATCTTCCTCAACTAGATGATTCTTCCATTGAACTTTCGCGGACTTAATCTCCTTGGTCCTCAGCTTCCGAACATCACGATTAAGAATTGCAATCAGTTCCTCCTAATATTAGAGGTTTTTGTCTTACACAATTGAGTCTCACTTAATGATATAATCTCTGTCACCATGATATCTCTTCAACATGGACACCTGAAATACCGAATGAACTCCCGATAGTTTAGGAGGTAAAGTCAATCTATAACTCACTGGCCCTATTCAAGAGCCTCAAAGGGACCAATGTATTGCGGACTTAGCTTACCTTTCTTGCCAAATCTCATCACCTCTTTCATGGGTGATACCTTAAGAAGAACATTCTCACCAGTTTGAAATGTCATGTCTCTTACCTTATGATCCGCATACTTCTTCTGTCTACTTTGGGCTGCTAAGAGCTTAGCTTGAATACTCCTCACTTTATCTTGAGCATCATTCACTAAATGAACCTCCAATGGTTTCACATCGCCAACCTCGAGCCATCCTATGGGTGATCTACATGCCCTATCATATAATGCCTCAAATGGTGCCATATCAATGCTGGAGTGATAACTATTATTATAAGAGAACTCACACAAAGGTAAGAACTTATCCCAATGCCCTCCAAAATCAATCACAAATGTCCTCAACATGTCTTCCAACACTTGAATAGTCCTCTCTACTTGTCCATCCATCTATAGATGGAAAGCGGTACTAAAAGTGAGTTGTGTGCCCAATTCATCATGCAATTTCCTCAAAAACTTTGATGTTAATTGGGTACCATTGTATGAGATGATAGAGAGGGGCACCTAATGCAACCTCACTATCTTTTTCACATAAACTTTAGCCAATTGTTCAGCATTATAATCTATTCTTATCGGAATAAAATAGGTTGACTTAGTCAATCTATCAACCACTACCCAAATAGAATCAAACTTCCCCAAAGTCTTAGGAAGACCAACCACAAAATCCATGGCTATCCTTTCCCACTTCCATTCCGGAATTGGTATTCTTTGAAGCAACCCTGCATGCCTTTGATGCTCATATTTTACTTGTTGGAAATTTTGACACTTAGCCACAAACTCCGTTATATACTTCTTCATGCCCGGCCACCAATAAATTCGCTTCAAATCTCGGTACATCTTGGTCACACCCGAATGAATGGATTATCGTGAACCATAAGATTCTATCAACAATTTTTTAATCAAATCATCAACTCGAGGTACCCAAATTCTTCCTTTAAAACTAAGTACACCTTCCGTATCAAGAGTGATCTCTTGTGCCTTACCAATCACAGTCTTCTTCTTAAGTTCACTCAAAGTTTCATCCTCAAATTGTTTGGCTTTGATCTCTCGATGAAAGTGGCCCTTACTTCAATGCTAACTAACACCCCACCATTTTTTGAGACGCCCAATTGCATGAATCTAGACTCCAAGGTCTAAATTTCCTTGGCCAAAGGTCATCTAGTAATGCTCAAGAAAGCTAAACTACCCATACTTACCGTCTTTCGACTCAAAGCATTTGCCACTACATTAGCCTTACCCGAATGATATTAAATGGTGACATCGTAATCTTGGAGTAACTATATCCACCTTCCCTGTTTCAAATTCAGATTCTTTTTGGGTGAACACATGATGCACACATGATTAGTAAACACCTCACACTTAATATCATAGAGGTAATGCCACCAGATCTTAAGAGCAAACACTACCACTGCCAACTCTAAATCATGTGTTGGATACTTCCTCTCATGCACCTTCAATTGACGCGAGACATAAGCTATAACATTCTTATCCTGCATCAACACAGCACCCAAGCTAGAATGTGAAGCATCACAATAAATAATAAAATATTTACGTTCAATCGATAATGCTAGAATAGGCGCGGTGGTCAAGAGAGTCTTGAGCTTTTGAAAGCTATCCTCACATTTTTTATTCCATTCAAATGGTATCTCCTTTTTGGTCTAATTTGTTAAGTGAGTGGCAATAGAAGCAAAGTTCTTCACAAATCGACGATAGTAGCTAGCGAGCCCCCACAAAACTCCTAACTTCCGTCACCGAGCTAAATCGAACCCAATTCTTAACCGCCTCAATCTTTTGGGGATCTACCTTTACCCCTTCTTTTAAAACTACATGCACCAAAAATACAACCGAAGTCAACTGAAATTCACACTTAGAAAATTTAGCATACAACTTTTGTTTCCCAAAAACACCCAGAACAATACGAAGATGGTCGGCATGCTCTTCCTCATTTTTCGAATATACCAATATATCATCAATAAAAACTATGACGAATGAATCAAGAAATGGCTTGAACACCCCATTTATGAAACTCATAAAAGATGCAGGCGCATTAGTCAAACCAAAGGACATAATTAGAAACTCGTAGTGCCCATAGCGAGTTCTTAACGCTGTCTTGGGCACATCATCAGGCCTAATTTTCAACTGATGGTAGCCAGACCTTAGATGAATCTTGGAGAAAACGGAAGCACCTTGAAATTGGTCAAAGAGATCATTTATTCGAGGCAAGGGATACTTATTTCTATTCAATTTCCGGTAATCAATACACATTTTCATACTACCATCATTTTCTTAACAAACAACACTGGAGCGCCCCATGGGGAAGCACCTGGGCGAATAAATCCCTTGTCAAGAAGCTCTTGGATTTGAGCCTTAAGCTCTCTTAATTCTGTTGGGGCCATGCGATATGGGGGGATGTAGATGGGAAGAGTACCAGGCTCTAAATCAATACAGAAATCTATATCTCTATTTGGAGGCATACCAGGCAAATCATTAGGAAACACTTCTCTAAATTCTGACACCACGAGAATAGACTTAATATATGGAGTCTCAACCTCAACATCCCTAATATGAACCAAATAGGTCAAACAACCCCGCCCTACAAGTTTTCTAGCCAGAATGGAGGATATAATATTAGCTTGCTTAGGCTTGTACACCCCTTCCCACTCTAACTTTTCCCTTCCCAGAATTTCTAGAGTTAAATACTTAGTATTACAACTAAGCATGACATAATAGAGGGATAACCAAGTTATGCCTAAGATTATATCAAAGTCAGTCATATCCAAAATCACCAAATCAGCCTAATTGTGAAAACCCATAAATAAAATAGGACAAACATGATAGACATGGGTGGCTATGACAGACTTTCCAACTGGGGTAGAAACATGGATGGGGGCATCAAGTATATCACAAATCATAGCAAATAGTGCGGCGAATCGCACGGAGACATATGAATAAGTAGAACACGGATCAAATAACACATTATCCATCCAGTCACAAATAAGAATAGTACTTGGGATCACCGTGTCAGATGGCTCTTCCTCATTCTTTCCCGAAAAAGCATAACACTGATCCCTATCATCTTGACGAGCGACTTCCTTACCTCGTTGTGCTCCACCTCTGCCTGTGTTACCATTTCCTTTACCCCCATGACCTCGTTGATTACCTCCTCGCCCACCCTGTGGACTCCCTCGACCATAATTACAATTTCTCGTGAGTACCACTGCTCTAGTCTACTGTTGTGCGGAATCCATCATACGTGGGTGGTGACAATCTCTCCTCATATGCCCAAGTACTCCACAGTTGTAACATGTACGATCAAAAGATGGCCTGCTGCCCGTCAAAGGCATGACTCCCTGGCTATCCTAAATCAAATTATAAGTTCTTGAGTAATTACCTATAGAGGCGGGCATGGAAGACTGAATTGTCCTAGCTATAAGTGTTGGCCTCCCTGATCATCTGGAGTAAGAACCTTGAAAGTTACCCAAGTTCTTAGCCCTTTTTGCCAACGCCTTAGCCTGGCCGTCTCGCCTCACCCCCTCTACTTTCTTAACAAAGTCTGTCACCTCATTAAAGCTCTTCCCTGTAGATGTCATATGAACAGATAAAACCTGAAACTCAGAATTTAGTCCCTTAATAAATAAATGGATTCTCTGTTCCTCAATAGTCACCAACTGCGTAGCATATCTAGACAATGCATGAAACTTGGCCTTATAAGCAGCCACACACATACCACCTTGCTCCAAAGCAATGAACTCATCTTTCTTACGATCCCTCAAAGTCCTAGGCACATATTTCCCCAAAAACAGAGCATGAAACTCAGTGCAAGTGAGTGGAGGTAGGGCTGAAGATCTACATTCCATATAAGCTCTCCATCATTGCCTGGCCTAACCTTGAAGTTGAAAAGTCACTAACTCAACCCCATGCTGATGGACAATTCCCAACTTATGAAGCCTTTCCTAGCAGTCTAAGATAAACTCATAAGCATCCTCACTCTCAGAACCAAGAAATACAGGAGGCTTTAGCTTCAAAAACTTAGTCAACATTTCATTCTCATTACTAGTCATAACAACCAAACAGAGGACGGAAGAAAACATCAGTACCAACATTTCCACTCACCTTGGGAGTAGTGATAGCAATAGGGGGATTGATGGGAGCTTAAGTTGCTGGAACAGAAGGTAGCATTCCAGGACCAGCCAATCCTTTCAAAAATGACATGATTTGTTCAGCTAACACTAGGTCGATGGGAGGAATACATGTAGTCTCAGCCTTCACTTCTTCCTCTTGTCCGACTTCCTCAACATTTTCAACCTGAACATTCTCCTCTATCTCTTCATGATGACGTGAGGGGCCTCATTTTGGAAAGAATTTTCGACCAATACCCCATCTCTAGTAGGCACCACTCTTCCTCGGCCTCTACCCTTACCACGACTGCTACCTCTCACTGCAGATTCCTCAGCTAAAGCATTAACGGGAGACAAGAGAAAATAGAGAGACTTCTTAAGTCCTACAGCCTCTTGAAGAATAGTACAAACGTCTTTGTATTGTTCTACAAGACTCTAATAGACTCATTTTGGTATATTGAGATCAACGAACCTAGGCTCGGATACCAACTTTGTCACAACCCATGCCATCGTGATTGGCACCCACAATAACCCTTCGGTGGGAGAACCATTAATGCTAATTAATTAACCAACTCTAATCACATACTAAAATATTTAAGTTACGGAAGCAAGTTAAATAGCTAAAATCTAAAGTTCACATAAACTTCCAAAAGATCTAACAACTAAACAATGCAGAAAATACGCCTAGAACCTGAAATTCAATGTACCAAAAGATCTAACAAGATCCATAAGTCTAACAAGACGGGTCAAAATCCCAAACTAATGAACTAATAACTAACTAGAAAAGCCTAAGTCTGAAATGTGGACATAGACGGAAGGAAAACTCATGGCAGCCCGAAAGAACTGGCTCACCCTTGAATTCGAATAGCGATCACTGATCTTCTTAATGAGGTCTGTCAATAGCTGCCTGAAGATGCCCTTTACTCAACAAAGAAAGAGCAAGTGCAGTATCAATACATAACCATAGTGTACTGGTATGATCACAGGGATATCCCACTGAATGTAATATAGGTAAGTCATTACAACAATATAATCACATGCATACACTGAATATACAATATCGATATCATTTACGAACAACGAACAATTTCAAAATCACAAATACATAATTATAACAAGTCATTGTTCCTCTCATGGAACTCAAACCCAAACTGTTAGCATACCGGAACCTGGTACCCAATCCAATGTTTATGCTGGTACATGGCAACCGGTCCCATACTTATGCTGGAATGTGGCAATCGATCCAAGTTAGTGTGTCGGAACGCAACACCCAATCCATTCAACAAGCCACAATCAC